>UPTC01000109.1:27552-61892 GCA_900537255.1 Acanthocheilonema viteae | reverse complement strand
ATAATGATGATGATGATAATGATGATGATGATAATGATGGTGATGATAATGATGATGATGATGATTATGGTGATAATGATGATGATAATGGTAGTGATAATTACTATTGTCGTGTTGCTAATAAAATCATCACGATTATAGAAGTGGCATAATAGAAATAATTTTTCCCCAGAAAAAATCATTGATACACACCACCCTTATCGTTTCATTCATAACATATTTAAAAATGGACTCCTACTTCTCTATTCCTTCTTCTGATCAGCCAGCCATTGCTGCTGTAAATTTTCCACTTTTTCGCTTCACTGAATTCTCCCACGGTTCGTTTTACAATTGCTGTAGAATTTGCAATGAGTATAAGAAAAATAAGTAGTAATCGGAGGACCAAATTAGTTTTCAATGCAAAAAAAAAAAGTTCGATAACTGTTGCGGTATTTCTTCAGTAGATGGAGCGGAAGTATGAATCATTGCAATCGTATAACACAAATTGACACACTCATTGAAATGAATATAATACATGGTATATTTATATTAATACACTTAGCTTTGTATTCACTGAAGCATTCCAGAATTTTCCCTACGTGTAGATTTTCTTGAAGAATCGTATTTGTTAAACATTGGATTAATTGTAATTGTGATTATAAATCATTTCTGGATTAAAATTTGCAAAATTTGCAGTTTGCAGTAACAGAGTTAGGCTAAGGAAATTTTTTTATATCAGTGCTTATTGCATTGAATATTTTGAATATGGTCGTTTCTGTAGCACCAGACGTCGGATAGAATCAATAGGATATCAAAAATGGATGTATGTGAAAGTTTGTAAACTGATACCAATGGATAGGGCAATAGGAAAGTATATATAAAAAGGATGGAGGACTTCAAAAGGTAAAACGATCAAGTTCAAAAGTAAAAAGAGAAGAATCCTAGTCTTCTCCCTCTGTCGGTATCATCAGATACAATATATAGTAAGCTCGTTCGTGAAAAACAATTTTGGGATTAACTATCCGACCGGCACATATCTCATCAAATATATTGCTTAACATTGCGGTACGATGTCATAGTTGATGTGGCATCACTGAATGATTCTTTAGATCACCAAACAAACAAATGTTAACAGTTAAGAACGATAATAAGAAAAACAGCAATAATAATACAATGCACTGCAGTCTTTTATTGCACGATATATTCATTCGATATTTTCTACCAGTAGCATTATTTCGCATTCAATTCCGTTCTCATAATATTAAATTTTTAATTTTAAGCCTTTTTTTAATTATGTAAAAGCGAAACGAGACGCAAAGTTTTCATGGAAAAAGTATAAAGGTGGTTAGAGAGTAAAATGGAGAGTACCGGCAATAAGCTAAACGTCTCTGGTATGGATATGTTGCTGCTTCAATCTGATAAGCATCATTATCCTTATTTGTTTGGAATAGTCACCAAATCTCCTACTTTTGAAGCTTATTTTTGCCGACTTGTTCCTTTTATGAGCTTCATCAACTCATTCCTCTCCTTCTTTTTAACAGCAATTTATTTATTCTTCTTATTTTGACTTCTTTAATGAGCAGTGCTTTTTAGACATTTTTTTTTCTTCACATAGTTACGAGACAATTTTATTGACCTCATTTGACATTTGTGAAATTTTTCTTTGTCAGAAAAAAAAACATTCATCAAATTTTAGCTTCCTTGACACTTTCTACATTACAAAGTATCTTGACAGCTTGTTGATATTGAGTGCAATGAAATATTGATAAAAGTTGAAATGATCTTTGGTTTACACTGTTATGCTCTACCAAGTTACCTGCTAAACGAAATGAACAAGATTCATTATCATCATGAAATATTTGAAAACATAGAATTGCAATAATGATGTCTTCCTACTTCTCATTGTTTT
Organism: Acanthocheilonema viteae; assembly: GCA_900537255.1. Taxonomy (NCBI): domain Eukaryota; kingdom Metazoa; phylum Nematoda; class Chromadorea; order Rhabditida; family Onchocercidae; genus Acanthocheilonema; species Acanthocheilonema viteae. Next base: position 60,004 of record UPTC01000109.1, on the reverse strand, counting down.
AAGCTGAACTAATGATAATTTTATACAGTATGAGAAATGTAATTTCTGTGATTAGAATTCATCACTACAGTCATCGCTTGAGTTGTTTTTCAGTTTTATAAGCTTTTTTTAATGATTACATCAAGAATTAATATTAATGGTTAGTATTTCGCGATATCATCATTGGGATTGAAGAATTTTGTCTTGAAAAAATCAATTATTGTGCATCAAATTGAATAGTTATTCTGCTTCAACAATTTTTGATTCTGATCTTGGATTATTCATAAATTTCCACGTTCCTTCATTGAAAAGCCTATATTTATCTTGTGGAACAAGATGTTCTAGTTATTTTATATAAAAATATATTCGCAGTGGAATTTTTCATCGATGTAGGATTTGTACTAAACTGGTGTAATTTAATAATTGCGTGTATCCTTAATATTTTCTTTTTTTTTGAAATCTATGAAACTAATCCAATTTGTAATATGACATAGTCTTCTACCTCTTTGTCGTCATTTTTTCCCTATTTCTGCGACAGTTTTCATTTCGAAAGATTCGATTTGAAAACAGTGAATAGAAAATATAATGGATAAGGAATGAATGATTTGGACAATTATAGATTAATCTTTCTATTGTATTAATGTGACAAGCAGATCTGCAGGTAATTCGAGTAATAAACCAACGAGGGAATAAACAATAAACAAAAAAGAATGTGGGTGAAATTGTTTGCCTACTGAAAGCACTATTTTAGCAATACAACAAACAGAGATGAGACTGATGCCTCGCTAATTTGTCGTCTTCAACGATAGATCTATTTGATGTATTAAGTATCTACCAATCAGTTCAATCCATTCCAATTCTATCCATTTTATTCTATTTCAAATCATTTCTATCTCCTTATTGCTACCGTCTCCTGCTGCGAAAGCAATTGGAGCACCATTGGACGTTTGCACCACCTACTTGTTTTAAATGCGCCCCGCCCCAGACGACACATGTTGTAATAAAGGCAATACGTTTTCTCAACAACCAATCATTGAACCATTTGTATTACATTGTTTGTTGTATCTCTGTGTGTGTGTGTATGTGTGTGTTTGTGTGTGTGTGTGTCCATACACACAGATGACACTCTGAAGTGCACACGCATACACACACAGAGACCGAGACGAGGACATATCATCAAATCTCTATGTGCTCGGAGTGATACCGTGCCGATTGTCGAGCTGTTTGTTTATTTGTTTGTTTACTTTTTCCTTCAAAACTACTCATACTTTGTCGATCTTTGTAATTCTCACAGCAAACAGTAAGGTGAGCATTGCGCCACGAATGTCGAAATTTAAAATCTCGGAGCTATGCCCCGATCTTGTCGCCGAAAGGCCAGCATCGTGCTCCAAATGTAAGTCACAACAACCACCGTTAAGTATTCAATAACCAAGATTGAAAGATCTCCTTATTCAAAAGCAGTAAAATATGAAACAATTTTGAGTGAAAGTATGAGTTATACAAGTTTAGACGCACTCGTTTATTTGCTAAGAAAAAAGTAATAATAGGTAATTTGTAGCATTCATTATGGAAGAGAAAAGTAAAAATGATGAGGAAGGAGTTGATGAAGGAATTGAAGAAAATGCATCCGATGGTGGCTCCGACAGCAAGAAAGTGAGTTTTAATTTCATTTTTAGCACAAATTCGATCGCCTATTAAAGTTTTTGCATACTTAACCTTGTTTGTCTTTCATCTCCCTATCTTTTATTCTAATTTAATCATTCTTCTTATGCAAGCTTAATCGTCTTGTCAAATTATTGTAGTGTTAATATTTCCTAGTATCTTTCAATTTACTTTCATTATTTCCCATCTTTTATTTTTTTCAGAAACACTTCATTTCTTCTCTTCCTATCACTCATTGCTCAGTCGCAAGTTAACAACCGTGATTAGTATCCGATTGCATCTGATCATACTTTTTGTTTGAAGGATTTCATATTCATCTTAGGTTTTATTGCTTTTCATCTTATCTTGTAAACCTTATAAAAAATGTTTAATCTCATAAAGAAATGAAGAAATAGGCTCTTAAACAAGTCGGAATTACTTCAGACAAACAACTGAGGGATTTGACGAGAATATTAAATATCATTAAACCAGAAGATTTGACCTTAAAAAAGCAATTTCTTAAATCAATGACCCATGTAAAACTGGATTTATTTATTCAAAAGTAAAGCATTTATTTTTACTTCAAGTCTTGTAATAAACATTTATTACCTTATTATTATTTTTAAAGATTTATAAGAATTATTGGTTTTGATTATGCTTTCTTTCTAAAAACTTTCGAAAAATCATCTTCACTTCTACCAAAAAAAGTTAAATTTCTCTACATTATAATTAAATGAGGGTTGATCATTATCAGACTAAAATTAGATTTTCTGAAATTGCTTTTTAGTCAATATTTTATCTAAATTCTGTCAAGTGACAAAATTTTTAATTATCACTACATTGCTAGATCACCATTTCCTAGAAGTCTGTGAAGAAGCAAGTAATTAATTATAAATGTGAAAATTTTTTGAAAACTTATTTTAAATCGTATCTTGTGATGTATAGTAATGTGAAATGCTACAACATTGTAGTCAGACGAAAATGGGAAGCCTCCATTCAGTTATAATGCATTGATAATGATGGCAATTCGAAGCAGTAAGGAGAAACGGTTAACCCTTAGTGGGATTTACGATTATATCATGAAAAATTATCCATTCTATCGGGACAATAAACAAGGATGGCAAAATTCGATCAGGCATAATTTATCTCTTAATAAATGTTTCGTCAAAGTACCGAGGAGTTATGATGACCCTGGAAAAGGTAGCGTTATTGAAATAACATCACTTTATATTTGTCTTCTATGAATTGTTAATATCATATCAGTCAGTGTTCTTCATAAATCATTATATTTTACGTTAGAATTTGCACTGTTTTATTAATAATTCTTATACCACATTCTGTGGTGAGTTCGGTCCAGCTACAGGCAAGGTGTAGTGGTAGTAAATATTAAATGGCAATTATTTTCGCTCGTTTTTTATGAAAACGGTGCCATAGGTTTCTAATATTTCGGTTGAATAATTTGAGTTTTAATGCTTTTGGTCTATTGCTGTAAGGTTGCAATGTCATTAACCATGTTTTTGCCGGATATGTAATCTAAAAATTGTCAAAGATGAATGCTACAGATGTTATCGTTACTGGTTAAATATTTTCGTATAAGCAATATTTCAGGCAATTACTGGATGTTAGATGCTTCTTGTGAAGATGAGGTATTTATTGGTGGATCGACGGGTAAGTTACGACGACGACCTTCCGCAACAGCACGAACCCGCCTTGACGTTTTTAAACAGTATGGTGCTGTAGCATCATCTTTATTTAATCCATTTTATCAGCAGGGTTCACGACTACCTCCATTCCTTGCTGCCCCTGGATATCCGCCACTAGCAGTTGGTGTAACACGTACTTTACCGGGTGCTTTTTTGCCGGATCATCCACGGTTTTTAACAGCAGCTGCAACGACGATCCCTCGAGCACAACTGCCACATCAGTTTGCACCAGCACCTGCCGTTGCAGCAACAGCAGTAGACCCATCAGCAGCTACGGCTACAACTACATCAGCAGTTACTGCTGGTACTGTCGGTTTTCCGTACGTAACAAGCGGTGATTTGATGCGTTTATACATTGCTCAACAGCAACATCAACACAAGCAACAAGCTATCGAGTTAGTTAGCAGAAAAGTTATACTGTAAATGATATCATAACAAAAAGCATTTCTATGTGTATTTAATCATCGTTTCACTATTCTTAAAATTGTTTTCGGTCCTGATGTACATTCCTTGAAATCGACATTTTATCCCTTTCCTGCATTTAAAATGTTTTTCATATCCAAAAAATTTTGGATGTGCCATTCTCTCTATTTAGTGTTGAAGGGTTCATTTCCATTTCCTCATTTAATTCATAATTTCTATTCTTTTCTGTTCTCAGGATAAATTAGTTTCGTTTTCTAAAAAGTCTTCCTGAACCGGTCGTTATGCCGTCCTATTTATTCACTCTATCGATGAAAATTATTTCTTTTTTCCAAATTATTTTCACTAATTAATGACAAATTTAAAAGTTTTCTTCCTGTCCATTTAGATATCCCTTTACATTCCAAATTTGTTGCAACAAATTACCGGTCTATACCTTAAATTAGATGTATATAAAGAAAATGATGTTGCTCAGTTGTCCTTCTAGCTAATTTTGACACAATTTGAGCACTCGGTGCATTCATATATTTTTATATAACGTAGCTTTAAGCTACTTTATGCTTCATTAAACTTGTAAAATAAATGTCCTGTTAAATTCCTTCTGTCTATCAACAGTGTCATGATTATTAATATAAGAAAATCACATAAATTTAATTTTTTTTGCTCACATTTTTTTAGCTAAGCTACTGAAAAAGATGACATTTTTAAACTAGTTTGCATATCGATTCATATAATATGCACATATCATTTCGAGACCACAGGGTCAGTTTTTCTAGGAATTTACTATGCTTATTTTTGCATAGAGATTTAAACCCTCTTGAAGTGGTGAATGAAATTTGTATCAGAGTTATATGGACACAAGCAAATCCAAACCTCCCACGCTTATATTAATATTTATTTAACGCTAAAAAATCGCAAATTTTTCTTTGGGTTATTTGAACTGCCTTTTCAAATCGAACTCTCCTGGTGTTGTATTGTTATCTAAATTTCAACAACTGCAAATTTTGTATCTCTGTTTTGTGTAATAGATTAACGATTTGCCACAAACTCTATGTACACTTATCTGTGATATATTTAGACGTCAATGAAATCATTTTGAGCATTTTTTCAGTCACCATCATAAACTACCCTAAGGATTTGAAATTAAAAATAGCTTGCCACATAAACCGAATCCTAATGAATTTCGAAAGATCATATGGAATTGATTGTTCTTTGCTTCATTTATTCACGATATGAGAACCACTTTATTTATTCGGTTAATTGTATGAGGTGCTAAAAATGTTGCTGGGAACATTTACAGGAAGCAAGAACAGTTGTTATTTAATATGAACTTGTCTCCAGCATAATCGTTTTTCATCGCTTTTTACTGACCGCCAAAATAGTAACAGTCAATGCAGGTATCGCATTTTAAAGGCGGTATGCTTTACTATGTCACTCAAGGATTGCTGCTGTGTATTTCATATTGATTCTCATCCATATCAAAGATTTTGATTGATACTATGACAGTGTATATTTATTATTTGTTCTTTCAAAATTAAGTATACCTGATTTCAGTTTTTGATTTAACTTTCCCAAAACATTATTAGTAACAAGAAAAATAAGTGCCATATTGGTCCATAAGAATCATGAGCTTAATCAAAAATTTAAAACCGTTCTCAAAGTTCCTAACGATGATTACACTTTGTTCTTAAAAAGGGAAGACTTTAAATCAAATTGATGAGAAAAATGAAATATTGTCTGTTATTGCTGAAAAGCTTCACTTTACAATTTTTTTCATCTTATAGGTGGTTGATACCTTTTACACTCCAATATCCATCACTCTATTTTTTCCCTTTCACGTTGCCTGATAGACATTTTTCATGCTAATTTTCTCATTCTGCTGTCATGACTAGTATGGATCCCATTTCATAAAATTTCCAAACCAATTAGATCTAATTGAAATTACTTCCATCAATAAAATGTGATAGAACATTTGGCAAACAGATACCACCAATAATGTATGGTCTTTTCATCTTCTATTCTCTGGCAAATAATTTGTGGAAAAGAGTTTTGAAGACTTGTCATTCGGACTACTGTAAACATAAATTTATATGTATTTCACTGGGTATAATTTTACAACATAAATTGCAGAAACAGATGATTGATTGATTTAGAGATCCCTACAAAATTTTTTTCTGAACAAAATTTACGAAAATGTGAAAATAATGAGTAATTTGGAACGTAATAATACTAAGCACAATCCTATAAGAGTGCACTTAATGCCGTTCTGGAGTGACTTAACTTGTACCGGATCTAAAATCTGTAATATTTTAGGATTACAGGCAATTAAATGACTATTCATGTGGGTTTTGAGAGGATTTGTTTAATGACTTCCTGCTCTTGTCTTCTGCTGTTATTACATATATTGTTTCTGATTCCCTTTGATAATTCATTATAGGATTTCCATCTGTCTGTTTGTATATATCAACGTGTTTTCTATATATGTATATATTTTTTAATAGTTTGTTATAGGCATCTGCCGCTCTTCGCTAGCACTAATCCATTAAAGAGGGAAATGATAAGTGTCTTCCAGTAATAATTCAATTCAACACTATATTGCAGGGTCATTTGTTTTTGTTTAGAGATTTCATTTTCTTCTCTTTAATCTTTTTATTTTAAATATTTCATTTTACAGTGTTTCATTCCTATTTATTTCTATCGTCTTTCCTATTTCTCTTAAACAGTCACTTGCAATATATCATAATGTAAATAAATTGAACAGCCAACGCACCGTATTTGTTGACACCATTTGTTTCACGATAAAAGGGATTGGTTAGAGAGAATAATGTATTCATTCAATGATATAATATATCTTATTTTGCATACTATATTTTCAGTTTTATCTATAATTATTTATTCTTATTTCTAACTTATAACAGCAAACATTTTTACAATATACTTACGTTTTAAGAGAACGTTGTCTTAAAAATTAAATCTTTTAATTTGAAAATTAACAGAACAAATATATCTAGCGCTGACATTTAAGTTGAAAAATGCTTGAAATTATGGAAAGATTTTTTTTAGAGATAATACTTTTCTATTACCAGCTTCTACTTTATTTATTTTATTTATATTTCTCTATTGACTTTATATCCTATCCAAACTAGATTTCTAATTGTTAATTTCAGAAAGAAATTCGACAATAAGGCACTCAGTTGTAAATAAAGTAGCATGTAATTCAATGTATATTATAAAAGAGTTCCAAAAGGGAGGTTAATCTGATTGTTGGGCTGCAAGTGTCATGTCGTTGTCAAGCAGCGCCTCGCCCTTCTGATTATCCATGTTTATCCTATGATTCTCCCGATCCAGCATGGGTAAACTGTAGTTGTTATGCCAATCTCACCAGATGGTTCTTTCTTTTTTCTTTTTTTTCCCATCCAACACTGTTTTTCCAGTAGCTACTGTATATTGTTGACACAAATGATAATGCTCATGTGTGTAGCGGTAAGATAAGCTGTACAGGTATGAGTAAACAAGTAGATTAAAGATGAAGTTGATAACTGATGGGACACTTGAATACTCTTAAGCTTCTAAGTTTTGGAAGCACGCTTTAAAGTATGCTTATAATTGATGGAATTAATGATACAAAACATTCATATTACTGCACGAACTTTGGATGTGCATTTTTAGCCCGCACTGAAGTTGTTTTTTTTTTTTTAAAGATGAGGCTCCTCTTAAATTTGTTTAATTTGGAAGTATTTTCAAAGAATATCAAAAGGTAATTTTTTTTTGTTAGTGAAGGAGCAGCTATACTGCAAATCTGTTAGAATATTTTCAATCTTGCCATAAAGGAAAATTTTTTTTAATCCTGACATGTCTTTATGTTATATTAATCTCGTAAAATGAATTGAGAATAAGACAACTGTAATAATAATAAGTGGTAATAAATTAAGGATGCACTCGGCTGATTGTAAATCATATGAACAGAACAACATCTTAATCATTTTACAATCCAAACGTTTAATTTACGCTATTCATAATTGCAATGTGCTAATTAAACTGATGTACACTACTTACAAGAGATGGTTACGGTCGTTGTTATTTTTTGCTTCCACCAATTTTCTCTTCTGTTGTAGCTATTTTAATTTGAAACTGATTAGAGCGAAACAACAAACAGGCCCACTGTATAGCAGAAGAAATACATTACGGTTTCGTCGGCATATTCTTTGAAGTGTTGTTGTCATTCATCTCCTGCTGTTCATTTTTGTTGCAATATTCGCTAAATACACTTCCGCTATCTTTGAGAGATGCTTCAATTTTTTCAAACGATTAATTTACACATTCTCATTTTTTAAAACTGGGTAACTCTAAAATATCATCAGATTTTTGGTTGTTCATTTCAACACCAAATTGTCGAAATTTTAAAATTTGTTTAATGGAGAATATTGAAAAATATGTTTCACAAAAAATAAACATAATAAAGCTAAAATTTCCATCATTTTCACTTTTGCAGCATAATATGACAAATCAAATTATATAGAAAATCATTTTACGGCTTTTTTTATCGTTCACTGATCAAACTGAAGAAATCCTAGTTACAAATTGAGTCAAATAAATTTTGAAATTAAAGAATGGGCGTTATTTTGGAGATATGGATTGCACAAGAATAAAAAACAATTGTTGTTTCTAATATGGGGTGAAATAAAAAAGAAATGAGAATTCCAAAAGTTATCAACACGTACAAATTTGATAATAATCTTGAATGCTAAACAAATTCTGTATCATTCTGCTGACTTACCTTGCTTGTATTTCACTTTTTTCGATCGATTTGATCGGACAGTTGCATCATATAATTATAACATAGTGGAAAAGGGAAAGTAAGAAGGCAGTCATGGAAAGAATTCTATATACTTTTTGGTAACTCCATTATTTAATTTCGTTTTCTGAGCAAGCTTTAACTGAGCGTTGTAACCAAGCGGTGTTTCTAATACCACATTTTATATAAAATTATGTTGCAGTGCCTAATTTCCAAATAAAACACTTTGTTGAAATAATCGTTTTTTTTGAGATTTCATAGCTCATTTAAATTTTAAGTCCGATTCAAAGGGACAGTGATTAGTATTTTATGATCACTTTTCATCACCAAATTATTTTTATTGGATCAATTCAATAAGCATATATGTCCCTTATAGATATTGAAAGTAATAAATTCTGTTTAGATGTTATGAAAATAAAGACTACTATAAAGTCACCGCACACATAAGTTTGTTGAAACAGATCATTAAGTTGAATAAGTCTCTTGCTTCTTTGTTTGTCTTTTTAAACGAATTAGCCACAAACAAAGATCGTCCCGTAAAGCTATGCAAGAAAAATTCTTTTCAAGAAAATGTCAAGAATTAATTTTAAGCATTAATTTTTTATTTATTTGAAATAAAATGAAATTAAATCAAACTATTTCGTAACAGACTTTATATTTCATAAGTTCAGTAGATACGCAAATTTGGCGAGATGAATAATGTCTGTTCACTGAACTAGCAAATAATGATGTACAAACTTTTGAAAATATTGAAAAAGAAAAAGAATGTTTACATTCATGATAAAATATATTGCTGAAATAAAAATAGTTGAAAAAAGAAAGGGAATACATGTGAAAAAAGAGAGAAAAAGGGAAGTCAACTGCTACATCATATTTGACTGACAACTGTGAATGACAGATACGTCAGTGGGAGAATGTATTCTGGCTCCAATCTCATTACCACTATCATTATTATTACTATCATCACTATCATTTTCAGCTCAGTTCTCCAGCAACACACTAATAAGCAACCTTCATTCAGCTTAAAGATGCTCGAAATTTTGCTGATTTGCAAATTGCATATATTACAGCTTTGAGATAGTTTCCAATGAAAGATTCTGATGAACAACCAAACAATATGTATCAATATTACGACTAGCAGACTGATAGTTTCGTCAGATAAGATATCAGTATATGATTTGTAATAACTAATTGGTAACAGTATTTGAATTTATCTATCTGCGATAAATTGGAGTATTTGTAATGTTTCAAATACCCTAAAGACTTTTTCAAGTATCTTGAAAGAGATATGGCATGTGAATTATGTTGAGAAGATTACAACTTGCTTGGAGATTCCATGATTTTTTCAGTACAGTTTTTTTTTGCACCCATAAACAAAGAAAAGTAACTCACTTTTTTATCTACTCGTAGCAATAAATTTATCAAAATAAAAGTTTGATATTTCAAATATTTGTCCTGAATTAAAAGTGAGATTAATCCTGATAACTAATATAACTGAAGTTATCAATAGTTCTATCAGATATGTTCTGTTAGAAAATCTCTAATTTTTAATATATTATAACGGAAAAGGAATTAAAGATGCTAAGAGAAGAAAAGGTAGTTTTGATTTCGGATTAGCTCATTTTAGGAGAAGTCATTAGATTATGTGAAAGTCCATGAGGATAAAACAGTGTCAATGTAGACAAATTGACAACATGAAGACATAGGAACACCGGCTTCTATGGCAATGCAAAGAGGAGACAACATGCTGTGCGATTTGCATACCACTATTAGTCCCATTATCGCATTTTGTCTATCTATTGCTACTCTTGCCGCCCTTTCATAATCTTCATCAAAAGTGCCTGAAAGTTATAAAAGACAGTGTTACGACATGCTTCTCTCTTGAGGACAACAATAAAAAAAAATTGGTACCCTACTGCCGTTTTCGTTCACAAGGATGATGATGATTAATAATGACAATGTAATATGCAATCTTTCCTGATCCACAAAACTTTCACCATGATTATTGAAACATCGAAGTGGTGGAAATAAATGAAACATCGAATGATTCAAATGCAGCGCAGTATTTTATACTTTGTGGATGATATATGAATGATAAATAGTTAGGAAGCCACAAACGTTTCTGAAAAAAGTTAAAATTTTTGTGCTCTTCGCTACCTCACAATCCTATAATTTACTTTTTATTTTGCGTTACCATCCATTTAATTCCTAGTATGAAGTAGCAAATCGAAACAAAAACTGCTCTTCTTATATATTTATCAGTTTTTTGCTATATTTATCAGTTTGAAAATGACCATACAAATAAAATTATAATAAATTGCGTATCTTGACAAAATTTTATTAATTCACTTGCACAGCTCATCAAGTATACGAATAAAAGATGAACAGTAAGGGAGGAATATTTATTTGAATATGATTGGAATTAAGGGGAACTGCGCCATTGATGGATCTGAAACATCGACAAGAAAGCATAGCAAACCACCAATGCCTTCAAATAAACTATATGGACTATCTGGTATTCGAGCATGCTTTCTGAAATTCTGGTCGTATGCGATTCGAGCAAAACATTGCGCATATTTGAGGTACTTCTGGAAAAACACACTTTGACAAGACGAAACTATATTACACGATTAGAGCATAAGAAAAAGCAGTTTTTCCAAAAAAAAAATCTCATATCGAAGTATTTACGACGCCATGTACTGTCCTCCTTAATGCAGAGACTTTATTTAATCAAAATGCAGTTAAAAGCTTACAGCTTTTTGGGTTAGACGATAATATAGAAGAAACGCATAACCACCACCTGCAACACCATGACAAATTCCTGGCCCTTTACGTAGAACACCCCGTTTCCAAATAAGATCAAGCGCTTTTTCAGCTGCCTGAAACATCCTTAATGCGAAACATCCTTGGTTTCATAAGAGAAACATACTACAAACATTCTATACGATTAAGGAAACTAAAAGATTCTTATTTATTTGCAGACCAATTTCCATTTTAAACGTGTTTTTACAATTTCCTGCTGCTGACAATACTAAAGCTTGAATGCGAACAAAAATTTATGTTAAGATCTTCCGCTTTCTTCATCGCCGCGCTCTGATACACTTTTCCAATAAAAAGAAAATTGCGTTTGACTAACTCTATCTGAGAATACCGGCAATTGAAGAAACAAGAGAACCTTATTTAATAAAAATTGGTTCTTTTAAGCGCATATATGCGGACGCGTTTCAACTGAATATGCGCTGCTAAATTCATGGAGCTATCTACTAGCCAAATTAGAAATTAGAGAACAGTTCATAAATACGAAGGAATAAAAACTGAAAATGACAATTTATAAAAAAATTATGCCTGCAGGAAAGATTATACGTTACGGATACAATAAAATAATCATTTGTACTGTATTACGGACAGATCATCTACAAAAAAAAGACAAATAAACACAAAGAAGAATAACTACCTTTAAAAACTTCACTTTTTTAGTACATAAATAAGCAACAATCATTAAATGAACAGCTCCAGTTGCGCCATGACACCAATGCAGAAGTTCGTTGGATCCACGATTTATGCCGATCTCGTCAACACTTGGAGCAAAATTACCATTTTCTGCCTGTATTTCCAGAAGCCAATCCAATGTACTTTCAACATCTCTTAATGCTGTATCGTCCAAAAGATCAGAAAAACTGCAATTATTATTCTGAATATATTTTCAAAAATTATTTCATAAAAACTAATTAACTGTAAGAAAATGTTGTAAAAAACAATTGGATACATACAATAAAATTTCAGAAATAATGTATATTAATAAAATAAAGGTCTCTTTTTTACCTAAGGAGCATTTGTAGAATACCCATCAAACCATGAGCAGCACCGAGGTATTCAACATTATGATACCGATACATTAATGGTGCTCGAAATTTGTGCTGTTTAGCGTAACAACGGCCAGAATCGACTATGCAATCAATAACTTTTTTAACATGTGAATTAGATATGATGTCATGGTGCAAGCGCATTCTGCAAAAGAAAAAAATTCAAGTCCTAAAACTAATATAAATATGAGCAGAGATGTTACATAAATTAAACGATAACCCGAAATTTCTTATTTGAATATAACGTTTTCGACTCTTTGTTCGAATTATATTCAATAATAAAATGTTGAACATATCAACCTTAAAGTTAAAATTGCTGCTAGAAAGCCGGCTCTACCAACAAGCATTTCATCTGCACCATTCGGTAAATAATCCTTCGCACATATCACATCAATCAAAGATACTACTTTATCGATGACAGTTGGATTCACAAACTTCTTCATTTCGTAATCCAATATGACTTTGATGACATATATCCCAAGTGTACCAAGCAAATATTGCCCTTCTTCTTTTCGATGTCCACTCTGCTATAAAAATCTTAATATAATCAATCAATCTGGCAAACAACTTTTCATGTATGAAAGAGTACGAAATACTTTATTCATTGTACCACCACATAAAAAACTAATTAACGAAGATGGTATCTTAAGATGGCAATCTTACCAACCATATAAATGTTAGTTAATTAAAAGTGATCTCCGGCACTTTTCAGGCTAACCCTTGCTAGCGTTGAAGCTTATTAATTGCTAAACGGTACATTAAATAAATAATCAGAAAAGCAATTACTATCATTAGGCTTCTCCATTAGCGTTGGAAATAAAAACAAAACCTTGATTTGCTTTAACTGCTCCTCTACTACTCTACTGCAGAAATTTGCATACTGTTCTGCCTTCTCTGGCAAAAGTCGCGAGGCATACAGCACGCTATACCCGTCACCTGCGACTCCGACATAGGCCCCTCCATCGTAATCATCCGGATTATGTCGCCGTCTCATGATTTCTTCTGCGAGATTTGCAGCTTCTTGTTTCAAAATTTGTTTGGTTACCTTCAAGCATCAGTTCATGAATTTTGAGAAGAGTTATGGAACAAAATGCACTGAAGTATTAAACTTAGTGGTAAACATCAGCTAAATAATTACTTCGACATCATGAAACTACAAGCCAGCATACTGGCAACTCGCATTCATAAAAACAGCAGCGTTTTCAAATTTGCAAAATAAAACGAAAAGGTAACATATCACAAATTTAGATATTTAATGGACCTTAAACCATTAGAAGAACAATGTGAATACCTTATCCGACTCAGTTTCACTATTCGTCAAATACGGATTGTCAAAATATCGCCTATGCACAACAGGAAACATGGTCTTCTTCACTTCCCGAAACTGCAAAAACACAGTGAAAAGCACATCTTGCATACCCACTGCAACATATCACTATGCAAATTTTTGACTGAACTTTATTCAAAACACCTCCTTTATTCCACCCTTGAATTCATTTTGATTGCATGTTATCAAATTCTAGATATCTACCATAAAAATCACCTTATTAAAAAATAGAAAAGTTCTGCGATATTATCATATCATAAAACATAATGATAAAAAACTTCACAACGCAAAATTTATTTTTAACAAACAACTGATACAAATACTTTTCAATAATATTAGGTAATACTTTTTTCAGTCTCAAATATTTTTTTAAAAGTAAATGACAAAGCATAATGACACATTAAAGGCAGTCAGGAAAAAGGTATAGGCACAAGAGGAAATTGCGCTTTATCTGGTTCCAGCAAATCGCATATAAAACATAAAGCTCCACTTATCCCCTCGAATAAGCTATACGGTCGGTCGGGTGTCCGAGCCCTTCGTTCGAACTCTTCGCTACAAAAAGCTTTCGCAATGCAGCAAGCGCAATCCAAGTACCGCTGAAAAAAGAAAATTAATATGCTGCAACGAATTCTGCATTCAGATCATCTACTAGTACAGTTCTTTTTTCGTTCAGTTGCTTCAACAATTTCTACTGGAATCGAGGAAATGAGTTCATAAAAACAACAGTGTTTTCAAATTTACAAAACAGAACGAAAAGATAACACACCACAAATGTATGTTGTAGTAATCCTCAATCCAAAAACACATGAAATCAATATAATTTTAAAAATGGCCGTTGTGACAATAAAAATATGTAGTTACTCGAAACTTGTGAATTCTCTCACAGATAGAGTCATATTTCCTACCAAAAAAAAAAACAAACCTGTTTCTTGGTAAGTCGGTAAAACAGTAGGAAAGCATAACCACTGCCAGCAGCACCATGACATATCCCCGGCCCTTTCATCAAGATACCCTTCTTCCAAATAAGATTCAGCGCTACATCTGCATTCTGAAATTCTATTTACAAATTCGGAAAAAACTGTCGTACAAAACTGTTTCCTTATAAGAATGATATGATCTAGCAATTTATAGTTTGAAGAAAAACAAGGAAACAATTCGAATATTTTGCACATGCAGATGTACCCAATATATTATCGTGATTTCATAAACCATATTCAAAAGAAATGATCGCTATTGAGATTACCGAACTTTACCATGCTTTAAGTGATATGATACATAACGGCAAAAACAAAATGTCTACGTAAACTAACTTTTAGGTATTTCTCGTTGTGGGTTCGTAAATAGGCAACAATCATCAAATGAACACCACCAGTCGCACCATGACACCAATGTACCAGTTCATTCTCACCTCGATCGACTCCTTCCTCTTCCACTTTAGAAGGAATGTTACCATTTTTCAGCTGCAGTGATACAATCCAATCCACTGTTTTCAAGACATCAGATTTTGCCTCCTCATCCAAAAATTTAACAAAGCTGTAAAGATGGCATGCACTTTTAAATAGTTGAAAGACAATTTAGAAATTACTTAGTGATCATTTCTTCATAAGAAAACGCAAAATAAAAAGATATCATTGCCACAAATCTTCAAGTAAAATATAAGTATCCCAGGACAAAAAAGGTTTAACCAAGAGCTGCACTGAAGTTCAAATGAATAGTAATCATGACCCTTCTAAGAGAAGTTGATGTCCAATTTCCTTAGTGGATATACGCATTAATATTAGAAATTGCGCTGCATCAAACAACCGAATAGTTCTACGAACAAGCAGACGCTTTCAAATGGTACACATTCACATCAATGTTGGCCATAAGATGAGAAAATTATACAATTACTTTTACCAAAGTAATATCTGTAGGATGCCCATAAGACCATGGGCCGCACCCAGGTAATGACGTCCATGATATTGATACATTAACGGCACTTTAAACTGTTTCGAAATCGCGTAAGATCTACCAGAGGCAATTATTTTATTTACAACGTTCCCAACACATGCATCAGGGATGACTTCATGCGCCATATTCTCCCTGGAAATTAAGTAAAGTTTGAAATAATTAACAGTTTTAAACTAGAGAAATCAAGGTGCAAGAAAACTACTAACAAGATAGCAAACCTAAGAGTAATGACGGCGGCAAGAAAGCCAACGCGTCCCGCAAGCAGTTCGTCATCTCCATCACCAAGTACATCATTATTGGCTATAAGATGACCAATTTCAATAATACGGTCAATTAATTGTTTGGTTCTTTCTCCTGTTTTTTCATATAGTATATAGATCACGTAAATACTTAACGATCCCAGTAAATAACATGTTTCTCGGCTTGACTCTTTCTGTAATCAGAGTAACGAGCTGCAGAAAGTCATCATGAGTCACCACTGAAAAACCGCAACAAACACTGAAAACTATGACCCATAAGTTCTAAAAGCCGGTATCTAACAATTTCGTAAATTTACCCATAGCTAAAACACTGATCTTTAAAATCGATTGAAGTTATAAGCTAGAGTTAAATCAGTCTGATGGATAAAATACCTTTTAAAAAGACAAGAGATAGAAGGACTAGCAATCTATGTCACTAATACTCATCCGGCGATCTATCTTCATTCTTTATCACTAAACATGGGAGTTATACTTTTCCATAAAGGTATTGTTCTTTCTCACTTTGTTCACCTAAAATATCCTACCGCATTCACAAAATCAATCGATAGTGTCAAAGCGACTGTTAAATGACTGTTTTCTGCAATGAACGTTTAACTTTTCTAACAGCTTCCAAATGCTGCATAAGTACGCGTCTTCCGTATTTCATTGATTCTTCTCGACTGTGGTTAAATGATGATGAAGACGCTCTTAACACAGCATATGCAATACCGGCTCCACCGGTGTATGCACCCCCATGCAAATCATCGTAACTCGAAGATCTGTTCATTATTTTCTTCAAAAGCTGTTCTGCTTCATTTTCCAACCACGCCTTCGTGACCTAAAACAATGGCTAACTAAACTTAACTGCACCCATAGGAAGCCATCAGCTGTGTATGATGAATATGTCGCTCAGGTCATATAGCATCCAATGAATCTCAACGCTGTTTTGCAAAATGGTTCACATTCACAAGTTTCTCACTTTTTAATGTTAGTTAAAGTCTATAAATTAACAAAAAAAGATTAAGTAGAAATATTTTGTTATAGACTATTCTTTCTTAAATAGTGAGGTCAAACAGTATGGTCAGCCAAGAAAAATTTACTTGTATTCACAGAATTTTTAGGGACTTACGGATTCAGCTCCTTTCTTTGGATTCTTTTGAAATGGATTTTCCATATAACGCGGCAACCATTTTGAGGACATATGTTTTTTCCTAAGTCTAAAACTTATATATATTGGCGTATCTGCTTTTTTTACCCACTCTTGATTTGGAATAATTTAGTTACTTATTACCGATTCCTTATAGTATGTATTTCAAGTTTTCTTAGTGTTTTTCATATACATGTGCTCCACAACTACTCCACAACACCTCCAAATCCACAACATCCCTCACCGCACTTAGAACCTCCCCGGAAAATTGGGCAGTCTAGCGACATCCTTCTAACTGTGTTGCATATCACGAAGTATGAAATTCTTGTTCTCATCATATTCCATCAAATGGCTTGATTTTCGCAACACTCTTTTTTTGAAGATTGGTTTTTAACAGAATGAGTTAGATTCGTGATTTATTTTTTTGAAGTTCAGTAATAGCTGTGGTCGTTATTAGATGATAATGTTTAGTCTTATCACCTTGTTATTTGTTTTTTTCTGGATAAGGTACGCTGCTATTTTACAGGAATGTTAAAGACGTTACGCAGAAATTTACTCAGGTTACTGTCAGTTGACCTATCTGTTAAGAGACTTGAAAGTGGCCTTCCATCGCTGAATGAGATTAAGAAACCAGAAGATGATTACCATCCGTCAAAGTATACGATTTTCGGTTAAACTTTATCCTTGACTTTATGATTGATTTTTGGCTTGATGATTCATCTAGTCCTTTCTCATAAATTGTAAAGTATCTTTATTCACTCATAAAAGTCACTATTAATGATTTTTCAAGTGAAACAAATCTTATGCAGGCAACAAACGGAAGGACCCAATGCATTATACTGACAGAAAAGTGGGTCGAGGTTACTGGCATTTCTCGAATACTATTTTTCACTCACGACCAAAAATTCATCCAAAATTAGAGAAAGGGTTAAAGCAGAACTTTCATATAATTTTTGCTCTTCTTCTGGGCTTATGCATCGATTACGATTGGTACGTTATTTTTTTTTGGGTGAATTAGTTATGACATTTGTTGAAATCGACTAGTTCTTTATTCCAGGAAAAAGTAAGGGTACTCACAGAGTAACCACCATTATTCAGAGTTGAATCACAGAGTTGAGATCAGAATTGAAATTCAGAGTTGAAATCATTAGACAGTTCATCTTAATATTTTGTAAATGTGTATCTCTTTAAATAATTTTTTGGATAATTTCTTATGCTTCAGCCTTTTGCCCGTCAGTTAGGCAAAGGAAAATTGTATTAATAATTGCCGTTTAAAAGGTTTGGGTATCAGATCAAGAAATTCACAATGACTTTTCGTCCAGAAGCTGTTGATTACAACCCACGCAATACCAAGAATAAGAAACGCTGTCAGGATGATCAAACTATTCTGAATAGCATGGATAATAAATGAAGAAAAAAAAAAGGAAAAAAGTTTCCAGATGAAACGATTCATCGAATATGAACATCGTATACGAAAATACTCCACAGATAGGATTTTTAAGTATTGCGCAACTTTGAAGATATTTTTTTTGATAATTATTCGTTCATGTTTCGATAAAAAGTAGAGTACAATATTTTCAATCTTTTTCTACAACTTTAATATATATTATCTTTTATCCGTTCATACATTTTCTTCCTGCACAGGACATCTGAGACTTGCAGTTAGTAAAATTAATGCTTCACTATTTGTAGATCAACCCATACCACAATAGCCTTGTCTCTTACTGTTGTAAATTTTATGTTGAAATTTTAAAACTAATTTTTTTTCAGAAAGCAAAAAAAAATTCTAAAGTTTTTATTTTTTGGGTACTTTTGTACAGAAACATTTGAGTCAAAAATTGTTAAACAAGTAAGACACTCAGAATTTTTTTTGATGGTGCCATTATTGTTTTCATTCAACAGATGCAAAGTTGGATGAGAATATTTTAACGATTATTTATTCCTGGTAATCATATTTTTCAGTAAATCAGAAAATTGATTGTAGTTGATTTATAGTTGTATGATGTATCTATTGTTGTTTATGTTTCGGCTTTTTGCGGATGACTTTCTGTTTTTTTAATATCTTCGGCTTTTCGGATATTGCGTATTAGAGCAATGGTGAAATCTTTATTTTTTTTTCTTTTTTAAGTTATTTTTTGGATATGTCTGCACAGAAACATTTAAAGAATTGAATCAAGCTTCGTGATGAGGTATTTCATAAGGAATAGATTCACAGATATCATTTGCTGATTTGTTTTTTGCTTACTTAATGTTTTTGAACTGAAAAGGAGGAAGTTGTTGCATGGTTGAGCACTGCTTACGAGAGTTTTTCCTCATTTTATTAACTTTCATGAGTTCGATAAGTTTTAGATTTTTTGATTTTTGGTTTGTGCGGCATTTTTCTGTTGCTTTTTATCTCATTTCTATGAATACGCGAAAAAAAAAAAAGAATTTTTATGCTCAAGAACGTATATCCATAGAGTGATGAAATGCCAAGTTAAACATATAAAAATGTCATTATTCGTGTGGCAGTAGTTGACATTACTGGTTGAATCGCTTTATATGTATGTTCAGGCATCTTTCCTGCTCTGCAGATTTCCAGACTATCTCAGTTGACGAGTTTTCTGCATATCATTGATGAAATCGGCTTGGCTCCAATTTTTTTATGTTCAATGTAGACGCTTTCTCAAATTTTAAAAACTGTATTAAGGGGAGTTATTGGAAAAGAATAAACGATGATGTTGTGGATTTTAGAGGATTTTCTCATATATCTGCCGAAGGCTCATATTTTTTTTAATACCCTGGAGATCTTAGTAACTTAATTTTATCTTTTCGAATAAGACTTCTGAATTTTTTTTGTTAATTCAACTTGCGATATATTTCAAGACAGAAAGCTGTTGCAAATGAATTTATTGAACTAATAAAAAATGAGTGTAATGTGGCTGAAAGATGTTAGTCTATAGTTATTGGATGTCACGAGAGATTGGTTTTATGAAGATTGTTGATGCCACGGTCAGAGATTCGCTAGGTCAGTAGCTTTTTTGAGGTGGCTGTATAGATCATGGAATAGTACTCATACATACCACGCCGTTCTTCCAGAACTCGGTATGTTGTATGTTGTGCGCTTTTTGAGCATGGGCAAATAAAATGGAAGATATGTATGCTTCTCTGAACACTTTAAGAAATTTAGAGAAGCGCAATTCCATTTCAGGATCGCTTCAGGGATACTTGCAGCTGGCCAGCAAAGTGGAACAAGTAACACTGAATTAGATGTTATTTCATGTTATTTAAGTTACACTGAAAGTTATCAATTCTCGGATATTTTTCATGACATCTCTATTTCATTAATTTTTATTCATTTATGCGTTAACCATCTCCGATTTCTTTCCTGACAGTTAATCATTTCGTAAAATGACAGCGTGGGAATGCAACACTTGAATTGCGTTTGCGTTTTTCGAAACTTCGATACTTCTTTGCAAGTCAAAGGAAAAAAAATTGCATTAGGAAATGGTAACCATTATAAATGACCACGTCTTCATTTTTTCTAATGCACAGTGGAGTAGAGATACAAAATATACATTTTACGAACTCAACAAAATCCCCGTTATGTATGCTTAGACCAGATTGGTATAGATTTTTAATCAGTTTCTCCTGTTCTCCACTTATTTTATTACAACTCTACTGATACGATGTTTTTCATTTAGTAACCAAAATTGACCCCCGAAATTACTTACAATTTATACCGCTGGTTATAGTAATTTCAGAGTTCAGTCTGTTTCCTGGTTGGTTACTAAGTGGAAAACATCATATCAGTAGAGTTGTAATAAAATAAGTGGAGAATAAGAGAAACTGATTAAAAAAGTATCAAATTTAGTCAACATTGAAATGGTGTGCGAAGGAGGCTGCGAGAGGTTTGCAAAAAGAGAGAAAGAAGTGAATGTGGGAGGTGGAGGATGAGAAGGTATGTGATAGGGAGTAAAGATTAAAGAGCACAGTGCAAGTTCACTTGCAGCTTTCTTTTTGTTAACGGTTTGATAAAGGTATTTGTGACTGCAGGAAGGATGGAGATGGCGGGTGGTGCGGTGTGTACGACATCGACATCGACGATGATGACAGTCCAAGTAAGTGTCTTCTGTTGTTTTATAATAATCATGATGTTTGGTAGGATTTTTCGTACTTTTGGATATTTCATTAGATATAACACTTTTATATTTCATAGGGACTGTTAACGGAATTTGATACCTCTCCGCCTCTACTGCTTTCGTCCAAGTCAACATCTCTTTTTTATTCGATTAGAATAGGACTTATACATTTTTTGCTGCCAAGTTAGTGAAGTGAATATTAAATTACATTCATACTTTTTCCGTTTTCGCTCACTTCTTTCAATTCGGTTTATTGAAACCGTTGCAGGATGTAGAAGTAGGGTACTGCATTAGTGGAATTTCCCGATATTCTCCTGCGCACTCGACATAAAGAGGGGAAATTAGGCAATATTGATGAAAGTCAAATTACTGATTAGCTAATGAAGCAGGATTTGCATTACATAGCCCTGTATGTTATGCTGATAACTTCGAAGTATCGGTTATTTACTTTTGCTAGACTGTTAGAAACGATAAAGTTTCAGCCAGTGAACTTTGCTCCTATCGTTTTAGGAAATTGTAATAAAAAATGCTACCTCATTATTAATTTGAATCGCCTCATCCTTATAGTTTTTGTTCGGGAGAGATGACCTCCTGAAATGCATTTTTAGTAGTGCAATTTTTGAAGCGCACAAAATAATTTGAGATTGTTTTCCTGAGAAGATTGTTTTGTCAGTAACTAGCATAAATTACTGCTGTAATCTCGAGAATCGTCGAGTTTTGGATTTTTTTACCATCATTTTGTCACTGATAAATAAAACTTTTGTCATAACATACATCGTTCATACTCAAGTTTCGCACAAAAAAATCTACCATGGAACTGCTGTAAAAAAATCTATTGCTATTGAATTTTGAAGCTTGTATTCTTTTTGCTCAATGATTAGACTTCGGAAGGGGACATGAATGAATTATATTGTTTGCTTTGTTAGCAACTAATGGATGTTGTTTATTGTATCTGAAATCTGAAAGAGACCTGCCTACTCGGAAAGTTGATGTATATAATAGAAGTGAGTTCCTACTAGAAGAGATTAGCAGGAACTTGTAACAGTTTCTTGAAGTATAGTCGTCATAAGATGACATTGAAAGCTTTCATCAGTTCATTTTTCAAGTAATTTACTGGCTTATTACTGTTGCCTTCAATTTTTAAGCGGCCAAAACCGAATTTGCCGTCGTTTGAAGAAATAAGACGTGCCGTACCGTCATCATGTTTCGAAAGGTCGCTGTTCAAATCGTTGTTTTATCTTGTATTGGATTTCATAATATTGTACGGTTTGTACAGATTTGTTGGTGTGTTCGAATCATTTGGAATTTTTGGGCTATTTGTATGGTAAGATATGTTCGTATTTACTTTGGACTGCAAAATAACAATGTAAGATTTGTTACAAGAAAAAAAAATGAACCTATTGATGTTGAGCACTTTATTGAATTTAAAAATAAATGTGTATTGAAATGCGCACGATAAAGGATAAATTTTAGGTATTGCTGCATGGGAATGTTCGGGTCGTCACTGTTTGTGGTTGGTCATGATTGTGGTCATGGTACCTTTTCTAAATATACTTGGGTCAACGATCTTTTTGGACATATCGCTCACGCTCCACTTTTGGCACCGTATTGGCCCTGGCAGAAGTCACACAGGCGACATCATCAGTACACTTCTCATATTGACAATGACATGGTTTGTTCGCTTTCTTCTGTTAATATTAAATTCGTCTGTTAATACTTATGTTAAATACTTTAATGTGTTCAAATATGGTAGTACTGCGATCACTAATGAAGAACTTTATTTCTAACTTTTTGATTGATGCTAAAGATCGATTGTTTCAAATTTATTTCAAATTTAGGGACATCCCTGGGTGGTCGAGAAAGATTTCATGACACGTGGTTGGATAGTGCGCAATTTTTCAAAGATCCCACTTTCCGGTTTTGTTCGGTTGGTTAAATGTTGTATTTCTAAATTTAGCTGGTGCATAAAAGTACCTTCTTAGATATTTGAAGTAATCTGCTTTTCATCAACTGATGAATGGATATGAGTGACGAAGCTTTTTTTTGCTCTAACGAAGGATGTTCGTTTAATATAATGTCATTTTTTTAAAGAAAAAGAACATTTTTAGATGGAGTCCGATTTATACGATGGTCGGTCTACCAGACGGTAGCCACTTTTGGCCTTATAGTAAACTTTTTAACACCAATCGTGAACGAGTAGAATGTGTTATTAGTGGTTTAGCGTGTTTATTTTGTGCTGTGGTTAGTTTATTAATCTTAAAGAATATGTGAAAAATACATTGAAAATGCACTCCAGAAGTGGTTCTTTCGCAGAATCTATGTACTTTGCACTTTTTTGAATCTAATACATCAAAAAATAAATATCTCTGTCAACAACTTAATAAGTATTCCAGGTAGCTTTTATTATATGTAATGATAGCTGGTTCACATTCATCAAATATTATTACATTCCGCTGTTGTTTCAAGGTTACTGGCTCGTTATCATAACGTATTTGCAACACAATGACTATAGTATAGAGGTGTGTTTCAGACTTTTTTAATCCTTTTATTTTGCCACTTGAAATTAAAAGTTTTCTTGAGGTAGATATGTATCTGTTTTCGTGATGTGTCTCTTTTTTGAATCCGTGAAATGAATATATTTTATATATACCAAATGATATTTCCTGTCGTTTGATGAGTAAAAGTTTGGCAACCTTAGATTCAATATAGTATTCTGATTTCTGATGTTTTAAGTTTTTTTCCTTTCCTATATTCACGAAAGTGTTAACATACTCAACAAAGAAGCCACTACGAAAAAGTCGAAGCCTTAGTTTAAATGGATTCTATTCAAGGACGGAAAAATAAATATAGTAAAAGCTCGGGAAAGTATAAAGGTGACTGATGAGCGCATGTGATAATGCGAGGTAGGTTAGAAGCGAGTTGTCCAGTATTGCGCGGTTAAATCGTTTTTATACTGCTGTGGTGAGTCCTTTAAAGTTTACCAAGGTTCTATTGTTTCATATTTGTTTAGGTTTACGAAGAAGGCTACTGGAGTTATGTGATGGGGCAAGTACAAACCATCGATCGAGTGTACGGTTTTGGTATTGATACACTACTGCATCATATTACTGATGGTATCAATTTTCAGTGTTGATCTTCAGATTTAAAAGTAGTAAAAAAACTAAAAATATATGTTTTCAGAAGAATTCTTTCCTTAAAAAAGAAATGGGTGTTTTAACTTTTTAAAGATGTTGGAGGAAGCTGGCGAAAAGTTCTGTTTTAATTGTAAAATCAATAATTTTTTTTATATTTTATGTCATTATCAGTAATTTATCACTTTCAGGGCACGTGGCCCATCATTTCTTCTTCACAAAAATTCCTCATTACCATTTGATGGAAGCAACAACGGCAATTAAAAAAGTTCTAGAGCCTTATAAGGCATATCGAAGTAAAAGCAACGCCGATTTTTTGTTGGATTATTTGACGCTGAATATAAAACTAGAATATCTTATTGGCCGAGGTACTGGCATCCTTACCTATGCTGGACAACAAAAAAAGAAATGATTTGTTGAGTTTTTGTAATAACTAGTTTAAAAGAAAAATGAATTTGTGAATTCTACCACCTCGATTTTTTAAGAAATGATGTTTACAATTGATCACATCTATTGATAGAATGATTTTATTGATATGAGTTGTGAGTTCTGCTCTATTGACACAAAATATTTATTCGACGGCGATAATTCAGTAAAGTTCTTTGTTAATAGTATCGTCTAAAGAAAGATTTCAAAACTTCTTCATAAAGATTCAGAAAAAGTTTTTGATTTTGAGCGAATGTTTATTTTGAAGAAAAATTAATGGCAAGTAGGAGAGGTGATGAGAGAAAGGGAGAGGAAAATAGAAACATATTACAGAAGAAAGAAACCGTTGATGGAAAAATATACGATTCAGTAAGTTATCTTTTTTGGTACCAGATTTTATAATTAAGACATCTTGTAAATATCTGATAGTTTATTGCGGCTATGATTTCCTACTGTCCACCTGAAAATTGCTTGTTAAAGGCATTGACCTCTGGAAAACGAATAAGTGCTGAAGTTTAACTGATGCACTGCTCCATTTTTTGTGGACCTTAATTTATAGAAACATCCAAACAGCAGTGGTGAGGTGCCGCACAATCAATATTAATTGGAACTGACTTGTAGACTTTGTAAAAGTAAAAGGATCTAGTCTTCATATTTAGCTGCTTTATTGTTGATTTTCCAAAAACTAGTTGTGTAGAAATAAATAAGAGTTCTTTGCAAAGTAATGATATGATTTGTATATTTAAAATTTCAAAAACCAATTGGCCCACATCATTATCCTGTTTTGGAGTAGATCAATAATTTAAACTGAAAGCGGTTAAGTATTAAACGATTGACTGATTGCATGCAGTTAGAAAAAACTAGAAGGTTTTGTATTTGAGTAATTAAATTGTTAAAGATGAGTAGATTAATATTTGAACGGCGCATATTCGACAGATTGACAGTTCAGAGAAAATGTGAATGTTTTCGGAAGATTTTGGTTGAGTAAATTAACAGTGGTAACTGCAGATAAAAAAAGTAGATGGAATAACAGGTTTTATATCATCAAATTTTTTTTAAATTTTGCAATTGTGATGAGTGATAATCGTAAAAAATAGAAATCCCTACATATTTCAACAAAGCTTAATTATCAGTGTGACATTTACAATGCTTGGTTATATGCCAAACACGACGCTTTAAAGTTCTAACTCGGGGCCAATCAAACAATTATTTACAGCAAAAATGGAGAATATATCGAAGCATTCCAAAAGTAATAGCTGACCTACTATTAGTTTTTTTAACAAGCGCATTTCACTACACTTACTATATTTCAAGATTACCCACTTTTTGAATTTTTGTTTAAATTGATTTGCTTTTTCATAATAAGCACCATTCAAAAATCTAAGGGATTACTGTTATCAATAAAGATAAAGTCATAATTATGTGCTAGAAATTTCTAAAGCGTGTTTTTCAAAGATCGTATTTTGGTTCAACAACATAAATTTGTTCCAAGGTTTAAAGCTCGTCTTTACAGAATACTATGGCATGTGTCATGAAGCAGCCAGAAATTCAAGACGTATGTTTTAAAGCTACAAAAACAAAACGATGATACTAATAAGCCTAGCTTATTAGTATCATCATTTTGATCTTTTGATATGTTGTGATATGATTATTTTATTCTTAATTATATCCTCTTAGTGGTTCAGAATCATCACTTACGCTGTCTCTGTTTATTTTATCCTTCAAAATATGATCTAATTAATAAATAGATTTTGGATACTGCTAATTCAGATCATGAAATTTGACTTCTTCCTTTCTCATTTTCAATCAAAACACTGGTTTATATGATGACTACATTTTAAAGTTTCTAGATAACGTTATATATGATCTAATTATTCCTTTGTGGATTTATTGAGAAAGACTAGACTTGAAAAATGAGAAGTCCGGTGGTTAGGAATCAAACTTCAGACATGCATGTGTTGCCTTAAAAAATTTTCAAATTTAGGAACTTATCTCATTAGCCGTGTATGAAAGTTTTCAAAAAAAAAAACACGAAGTTCGAAATTAGACTACAAAATCAACGAGGAAACTGTGACATAAAGATTTGAAATTATGTACAAGAAAATCCATTAAAAATCATAAAAGATCATGCCATTCAATCATTGATCACAGTATTAAAGACTGAAAAATTCAACATTTACCGACAATATGTGCATGCGCGCACTTGCATAATATTGACTTGAAGTGAATAGGCTAAAATTGAAAAGAAAAAAATTGTGATATGAATACCACTTACAAGTTGATAGTTTTGTTGATGAGTGTAAGAAAATATGTCAGTGTATATGAAAGTTGTTTTCATAATGAATCATACGATTTTGTAGTGCAGTACAAATCGACCAAAAAGACATTAGTACTTCAATTTTTTTTTTTCGATTTTGTTGGAATGATTGATATAGACATATATAAAGGTACGTAAGATGCATATTAGAAGCATAAATGTTATAAAAGATTGATATAGATGGAGTCATTAAGCAAATGAGATAGGATTGAATAATTCCTTCGATACGGTAGTCTATCTAGTAAAATGAAGAAAAAAAACATAATGACAAGAAAATATGAAAAGGGAGGATGATGACAAGAACGTAATGAGAAGCTATTGAATGTACACAAGTTTATATCCAAAAAAAAACAAGTCCAGTTTTGTGTGGCTTTCCCTCGTCCCTACAAATAGGGAATAGGTAGGAGACCTGGACCACAGTCTCTAATTCATCCAGTGTAATAACATTTCCATTTTGTTTCTACTCTACTTATAGTTATTTCACTTACAACATGCAGCTTATCACTCTTCTTCTCAACTCATTTTTCATCTATTTTGGTATGTCTTTCCTCATTACTCTCCAAGTACACATTTCCTGAATATCTCTTATAATTCAGTATTCAGTAAGTTCTTCAAGAATTACAGGTACACAACTGAATCAAGATTATTTATTAGCATGATAACACATGAAGCAGATCAAATATCAAAAAAGATTATAAGTTATTGAGATACTCTGCTATCGAAAAGAGTGCTTGATAAAGCAACATTATCAATATCATGGAAATAATCCATGTATGTGACTGAATATGTATTTTTGTGCCCCTAATTAGAAGTTGTTTGTTTCAGGACAGTGTGACACGAAGTTAGTAGAAAATAGTTTAGACAATAGCGGAGACGATGATATTAACTCCTCCGTGATTTGGCGTAGCGTTATCGGTGATATTTGTCAGTTATCATCCCTTCCACGACCAACAACTGATTCAAGCAAATACGTCGAATGTGTATTTCAAGCTGAAAATGCTGGAAATCGGTTAGATAATCTCTTAAAAAAATACTTTTTAAGTTTTAAAGAACTCAACTATTAAAAAAATTGATTTGTAAAATCGGCTCGTTTTAGTAGTGATCTTGGTATTTGGGTATCAAAGGACTGCCCGATTGGATATCAATTTGTAGCGCCAGCTCGAAAATGTAAAATTAATGACTTCATCAAAGCTCGCCAACAATTGTGCGATGGACCTAATGCTAAAAAATACAAATTCTGCCCTCAACTGAGAAATAGCCCAAAAGTTAGTCTCTAAATTAAGTCCCAAATCTTGTCACAACTCTTAAAATCATGAAATAATATTTGATTGCAGTTCATGGTTAAAAGCGTTGAACAACAGAAAAAGCACTGCTCGTGTTCTGTAGACGATAAGAATTGTGAATGCCCAAAAGTTACAATCATTGAACTTGTCACATATAATGAAGTTGTGAATGAAAAAAATACATCAAAGGTAGGAGAATGAACTGCTTACATGTTATATTCCAAATAAAAAAGTAAGAGCAGAGATGGCATCTTTTTTAAAGAATTTTTTGAAATAAATAAGAAGGTCTCAGAAAATAATTAACTCTACTTTGATTTTAAAGTTGAACAAATGTAAGCTATATAATTTAATATCGTTAAATTTCAGGCTCGCCAAGCTCGTCAGGTGGTCTGTCAGGGTCAACAAAGATGCATGATCTCTGTAGGCCGTATTTGTTTCTATTTCGTTGTAGTTAAGATTCGGTGTTTGTCAAAAATGATTAGGCAATATTCCTGGAAAATTTCCTTAGAAGAGGTGTGGAATTACAATTTTTAATATGAAATAACAAAATGCACGAAATGCAATTTAGGGTGATAATTGCGGTGACTGTTCAAATGCAGATGGCATATGTATCTGCGGTCCGTTTGATCCAACTTATTTACCCAGTGTCACTAAACTTCCAGTAAGTATTTCAATCAAATTAATTTGCTTTGGCTCAATTTATGTCCTAAATTCAGGACAGAAATGACTTTTAATGTTATATGTTATTGTTAATCATAAAGAGAGAGAGAGAGAGAGAGAGAATTTAATCATTTTTTAAATAATTTGAACAGAAATGACTTTTAATCTGTAGAAATTTATGACGTATTACTTTCAGAGCAGGCATATCCCGGAAGGCTGCTACCTGTTAAGTAATGGACAACTTCATTGCTCTCAAATTCAGGAAGAGAGAGGAAAGCAACAACATCCGGCTATTATTGTGCCGCAAGCATGTCCCATAGGTTTGAACCAGTCAAGCTAAATGCTGTCACAATTATGAATCCATTCATTTGATTAATACGATTACTCCCAAAAAAGAGACTCAAGCCATATATTTCATTCTTCATCATTTTCTGAACTTGCATTTTCTCATATAGACCTGAATGAAAAATGAATTTACCTAGTCCTTCAAAAGTTCATCAAACACCAGAGTTCTCGTCTTTTAAGTCAGAATTCAAGAACTATTTTTCAGAACCTATCTTATGATCAACTGATAAGATAGATTCTGAAAAATTACTTTTTGATAACTCGGGACATAAATATATTTCGGAATAGAAGACTAAAATTCGGAACATAAAATAAACACAAATGGTGCAAGTGATAGTTTCGAATTGTCGAAGTGATCAAAGATTCTTTTCAGGTAATTTCGAATAACTATTATTTTCAGCAGTTGGACAAAATGTCGAGGGTGCTAGATATCAAAGAATTTGTTCATGGATGATCGAACCACTTGCTGCTGATCCAGAAAGTCCATCACATTTTCTGCAGTGCCAGCCAGCATCGAATAGTTTGTATTGCGGAAGATGGCAACGCATGCCTTGTACACCAGACCTCATTTTTAATGCGTTGCTACAGGTTTGCGCATGGAATCCTAGTAAGTTTTTGTTTGTTTTTTGCTTGTTTTGTATTTGTACAATCCACTCATCGTTACAGGATACTCGGAATCGTAAAAAGTACTTCTGTTAACATACTTTTCAATGTTTTAGTCTTTTGATCATGTCACGTCATAAAGTAAAAGATCTTGAAAAAGGGGTCAAATGATGAAGGCGAAAACAGACTAACAGGTATGAAAATATAAGCGGATGTTATGTTGTATCAAATTAATAAAATCAAAAAAAGTGTGGACTTATTAAGGCACGCAGTCAGAAAAAATTCCAGTAGTAACGCAGAGACCAAGTATTATTGCAACTTATCCATCAATAACTCAGCTACCACATGCTTCAACTGGATATCTAATATCACCTATACCGGTTGTCCCTCCGTATAATACAAATGCGCGGTGCACTTGTCATGGTGGCGTGCAAATTGGTTTTTGTGGTCCTAATGGTCAATGCCCAGGCCAATCTATTTGCAAAAGCAATCAAATAGTAGGACAAGGATCTGTAAGCAATTTCGAATTCTTTGACAAAGTGACTTTTTCGGAAAAATGAGTATTTGCCAAATGTCTCTAACACGCATCTCCTTTTTTTAAAGTATCATTACCTTTTCAACTACCTTTCATTTATTTATTTATTTTCCCTCTGCTACATTCTATTACGAATCATTTCGATAACATTCAAATTGCCTCAAAATACAAGTTGTCATTTTGGAAGAATTGGAATTAAGAAAGTTGAAAAAATAAACAAGTCATACAAAATTTCAGTGTCTGGTGTGTTGTTATTACAGTCAAGAAACTGCGTGAAGAATCTCAACAAGGAAATCCTTTCATCTGCCATTCGCCTTACGATTGGAATTCAAATTTGATCTGAAATATTTCACTACTACCCACTTTGGATACTAATCACCTTTGTCATTCTAATTTCTTTAAGTAATAAATGATGGATTTCTATTAACTTTTATCATTTTCTATTTATAATTAATTGCTGTTCTCGCGTTTTGCTTTTTTCAAGTATACATTTCTTAAGGACTTTCTAATGTTCGGCTTTAAGTGAAATTCTATAAAATTAAAAACTGTTTTCAACTTTAAAAATAAAGATATTAAGAATAGGAGTACTTTTAAACAATCACCAACTTGAGAAGTGTCATATTGAAACAGAATGCATCAAGCTCTGTTAAACGCTGTCAACTGATCTATTGTCTTTTAGAATAAAAATTTGCATTGGATATAATTTTTCAAACTTGTTATAAAAAGAAACAAAGTATTACTCAATAATCTGTGAATCTCTGAGGTTTCCTACTTTTTGATTAATAACTATCATAAAATTAACATTTATAAGAGAAGTTTAAATCCGTCTGTTTCGTAAATAAAAGAATATTCGCTTCAATTTTTCCATGTTGAGCAATTTGGCAAAAACGTAATTACGCAACTGGCGCAGAAGGGATACTAACTACAATTTTTATGACAACCTTTATATAGAAACAAGCCTATTTTTACGTATAGAAAAGTTTTTGCTTGTAACTCATTTATAAAACTTAGAAAACTACCACTGAGATCCACTCAGCATTCTGAATGCGGGTAAGTAAGTAGATTGCACTAAATACGTCCGTAAAGTCGATTATGAAGCGTGAATTAAAAAGTTATAAGGCACTTAGCAAGTTTTCAAAACATTTCATATGCCGATGTGGACAGTCTTTCATAAATTCTAATACACTAATAACACTAAGGCAGCAAACCACCCTGTATTTTCCAAACTTTGTTCAACCATAGCTTTAGTATTGATATTGCAACATTTATCTACTGACCATTACTCTTTTTGATCGGAAAGTTACAAACTTTATTAGTATCCACTTCTCTCTTCTCTACTCTTTCATTTCAGTCACATCGCCTTAATCTATGCTGGACTTATGATGGAAAAAGCAGTAAGTGCGTCAAGTTCTCAGAAATTATGCGACTTTAACTTACGATAAAAATTATTAAAGTAAAATTTCGATTTATCTGGCAAAGATGTTGTTACAGAAAAAGGTCAAACAAACTAAAGAATCCCACAATCCTAGCTCATCTCATATGGTAACATTTATTCTTTAAAAGCTTACAATGGGAAAAAATGTATTTGCGTGGGAAAAATTGTTGGATCAAAAAATGCATTTTCGAAGTCTCGAGACGGAGATAATTTGCTTCCTCAGATGCTATCAATGATGCGAATATTTCTGTGGAAGATTATCTATCATCTGTTTGCTAATTCTGACTTCTAGAAAATCCCTATCAGTATATTTAATTTCTGGAATATACTGAACAGACATTAAAAAGTTGTACATATTCTTAACAGGAGAAAAAATTTCATATAACTAACTTCATAAATCAATAGTTGACAACTCATTATTTTCCTAAATATTTCGAGGCAGAATTATTTACCTTAAAAATTAGTATTATATGTCGCAAAAGTAGCGAAATTTGAAGAATATTATGAATGGTCAAATGTTTATGGATATATA
>UPTC01000109.1:4995-27502 GCA_900537255.1 Acanthocheilonema viteae | reverse complement strand
ATTGTAATAAGGAATATTACTGTCTCTTAATACATGTTAATACGCGTCAATGTTAATGTTCTTGTTTAAACCAAATAACACAGTCAAATGATTCATTTTGTACTTGCATATTCGTTCCCATCCTTGCCTCCAATTATTGTATTACATGACCTCCTTTGCTGTTATATCCTCCAATAACTTTCCTTATTTTCCCGTGTTATAATACGCGCGCATACTTTGCCTATATAATACATCAATTCTTCATTCATCATTATTCATTCACTCTACTTCTTTTGGGGTTATGCGTTTTGGGTTATTTTGTGCCTCTTGTTTCTTGTATATAATATTGTGTCTTTATTATGGTTTAATTACCCAAGTTTGAGGTTTTAATAAATGCGCAAACGATTCCTACTATCCACACATTTCAACCAAGGCAATCTATTTTCGCTACGCTATATGTTTTCTTGAACAAAGTTGTGGACAACTATCAAACAGCTTAAAAAGTCCGAAGTTCGGATCAATATAAATTTTAAATGATGTAGTCGAACATTTGCAATATGAACGTCACATTTATTTAAAATATATAGATCACAATCAAATTACAGTTTTAAGATTATTCAAATCGGTTTATGCTGTCATTGTAGCAGCTGTTGCTTATACCGATTAAAGATTTTTGTTGGAAAATCAAAATAAAGTTACTTTCTTGCAGACATTGTGAGAATATTAAAAATCAAGCATCCGCTACTAATTAATTCATAAAACGCAGAACAACTATAAAAAGACCTTAAAGAATTACTGCTTTATTTAATTAGTCATTTTATTACGATTTATCAAAAATTTTAAAAAGATTAGTGCCATATTTACTGAAATCCTTAGCTGAAAAATGATTAGATGATTTTGCAGATGATAAAACATGCGGAACAACTACTTTCATCAAATATTAATGAAGCACATTATTGTTTCTGATATTAAGCGCCGCCTGTTGGACATCCATGACCCCGCTCACCAGGTTGGCACTTACAATCGCGATCCTTCATTCGCCGTTCTGTGATATCTCGCCCATCTTGATCTTTTCCGATTACACATAAACATCCTGAAATTTCCAGAATTAACAAAATTAACGTTTGCATTCGAAATCTATAATCATGCCGTTGTGATTAGAACTGGAAAGTTAGGAGAGAAGGCGTAATGCTAATCGTTTTATAAACATTAATTAATTTGATCTAAGCAGACGTTTTCATTTGATTAGCAACTTTTTTCCTGATATCTGCAACATCTTTGAATAATATCTTTTAAAATATATGGGTTGGTTATGTTACAGTTTTAAGATTGCTTAAATTAGTTGTATGTTGTCATTGCTGTTGCTTGTACCAATCAGATTAAAAATAAAATTACCTTTCTTGCAAACATTATGGAAATATTAAAAATCAAGCAACCACTACCAATTAAATAATTCATAAAATCCCAGGACAAGTATAAGAAAAACTTTTAAAAAACTATTGTTTTTTTAGAAACCTAAAACCGAAAATTATGCTCACCCTTAGGTCTCGGAAAGCATCCTTCTTTAAGTCCTTTGAATTTTTCATTTAATTCATTAATGACTGCACGATAATTCGCTTGAGCTCGTTCCCGAACTGGATCACGAACATTTTGTGATGGTCGTTCGCTAGCTATTCTTTTAATCTTCTAAAAAGAATCCTTCTAAACAACAAAGTGCAAAAGAGTTCAGTGTGAAGGGGGTAAGCTGGTTATTGGGAAAGAATTTAGAATCTGATTAAAGTCCTGAAAGTTTATTGTTGTAATATTGAAATATCCGAAATTTAACGCTTATTATAAACCTTCAAACGACTTAAGATTTGATGATGAGAATCAATGGCGAGATCTCACAGAAGCACTTAACATATTTCGACTAAATGAATGAATTTGCATAACTTTTGAATTAAATATCTAAGAATTAGGTCACTGGATTAGTTTGATTGGTAGGCAACACGTTTTTCGTGATCGAAAAATTATCGGATAAAAAAAATTCCAGTGGCTATAGTCCAATTTTCATTTTTTGATTCATATTTCTATGGTTTGAAGAAATATGAATCAAAAAATGAAAATAGTGATATGGTGCTTTTGACAATTATCTTCAGATCTTGTAGAGATTTTTAATAGAATAATGCACACTAAATGTGGTAAAACTATAGCATGAGATGCATAACCTAATGTTCAGATCGCTAGAAAAAGCTATGGCTGTTGTGACCGTCATTCTCCACATTTTTCTCTCGATCGGTTAAGTAGCATTAATAATTTATATACTTTGGAAAACTTGGAAACTTCCTTTAACACCGTGCATGATGTAGTTTACGCAGGACGCACTTTTAAAAAGAGATTTAGAAATTTTCCAAATATACGAAGCTACTATGAAATGGTAATGAATATAAACCACAAATATTCTTCTAAACTCATTTATTTCCTAGTTTAATTTAAATCTAAGTTAAATACCCTTTATGCAAAACCAAAAACTGAAATGTATTAATGAAATAATAGATTTAGTCTAATTACAAATACGCTGTTGTTAGTTGGTTAGAACTGTGATCTAGGCATGCAGTAAACAAATACAGTATTATTGGCCAAGTTTGTAATAAATCTAGCGATTGGAATTTTCAAAATGCATTTAGAATTTTCAAAAAGCGGATGCCTCTACCAGTTATCGCTATATAATTCCACTAACATTAACAGGAAGTTTGTAGCATACCTGTGGAATTTTGCACTCTGTTTCGTCATCATATTTCCTCACCATTTTATCACCATCCGCATTTCTCTCAATGCACTTACAGCCCCCAGATGGTGTTGGGAAGCAGTCCTCCTTGTAATTACCGTACCGATCTTTGAGGTCCTCATTCACCTGCTTTTTATTATGCATTGTTTGTACTGAAAAAATTCTTATTTTCTAAAAGTTCGTAAAATACAAGCTTTGATATGTATCTCCTACTGGTTCTTTGCCCACATTAAACAATTTGTAAAAAACGGTTGATTACGTTCTTTGATAGGACTCCTCATATTTATGCTCAAACAATTTTTTATCAATTTTTTTCCCGTCATTGACAGTGAACAAATGATGAACCCAATTCGGAATATGATAAACGGTTTAGCTTGAACGCTAATGAAATTTTGAATTATTGGATGTTAACTTCAAACAAATCATTAAACTCGGAAGATTTCTTGTTTCTTTAATGGAACGTTATTTGGTTTTATATATGGCACTAATGTTTTACATTTTTCTATCTTGTGAGAATATAAAAGGAGAGTGCAATGTCCTGTAAAATGTACACAAATGAAAACTGATTTATGATGAAATGTTTTAAGTGATACTTACACTCCATCATTCCACATAATACATCAACTGGCACTGCTCTCTGAAGACTTGGAAAGTATATCAAAATAAATCGCAAACAAGATAGAATTACACTGCGCTCTATCAGTATCTCAACCAAAGCAAATGCAACAATATGTACAAGCCGTGCTGAATATTTAAATTTCCTGCTACGCATAGATTGAATTGTAATGTTCGATGTCATTTCGGTTACTTGGTTCTAATGTAATGTTTATTTTTTCGGCAAGATTATTCAAAGAATATGCCAAAAACTAACTTTTATGCTACCTAATTGGTTTATAAATCCTTTTAAAACTTTCTGAATTTTCACTGTATTGCAAACAATTTGATCAACTTTGATACTTCTAAAAATATTCGAAAAAGAACCCATACTCTCCAAAATTTCAGCTGATTTTCTCAAAGCGGATAGAAAATCATTGAATTTTCCTGAAAATTTCAAATACTCAGTAATACGTAGATACCTGTAATGTTTAATTTGCACTGTTCATTGGAATCGTAATTTTCAACAGTTTCAACACCATTTTCTTGTTTCACAGTACACATACATCCACCACTAGGTCGTGGGAAACAATTCTCCCGCAAATTGCCATGCATTTTTCTTAGCACTGCTGCCGTATCACGTTTCGTGACTCTTACACTTGTTACCTCAAGCAGAAATTTCATTAAAATTGAGAGAGAAAATATATTAAAGAAATATAAGTAATTTAAATCAGCAAAGATTTCCAGGAATGATTATTAAACTTTGTTCACCAATTAGCAATTAATTTATAATAGAGAAAAGATAGTTGAAATTACTTCTTTTTTGATTTTCAAAAATATATATTTAATATCGTAAACAGAAATTCAGTGGGAAAAATAACAGACCGTTGGTATTGTAAAAATGAAAGAAAAAAGGACGAGTACAGGAAAAATCATCGTGCTGAGAACTGAAAGCATTTTTGAATCTTTCGAGTTTCTTTTATAAAAATCCAAAGCACTGCAAGAAGAAGGATGTTTGTTCAGTATTGCAACAACTGGCCTCCAGTTGTTCTCACGATGAGTGTTGATTGCATTGCTAGTAATTATTTATTTTTAACACTGAACTTTTAGATCAAATTCAAGTGGCAACAAAACAAGCAAATCAAACTGCACGCTATTCAGCAACCTTTTCTCGCAAGCAGCGTCGGAACACCCACTTTCCCTCGTTCATTTTGTGCAATTCATAAGCAGTTAATTCATCCTTCTGATTTCAGGGCACTACGTGGTAGTCACTTACACAACAGATTATCATCAACATCTTTACCATGAATCATCACTAATTTTAAACGACACCCATTGCTACTAATCTCATTTTCAAAATCTAAAATTGATTTTTTGTTGTACACTACTAATAAATGAAGCTTCGTTGTGAGCTAAAAAAAGGATTACTGAAAAACTCTAATCCAATGATGGCGATCTTACATATGACTGAAGAAAACACTGCTGGAAAATCAACTCACGTTTAGTTTGAGAAAACTCTCTACTTCAAATAGCCCTTTATTTACAAGTATATTGACAAATTCTCACTTGAATGACTAGAAAATTATTTAGAACCCGAAATTCCACACCCAAATAATCCTGACCTTGACTACTCGTTGTATACCTTGTCCTGAAAAGGTGTTTTATCGGGATAGTTTTTGTATAAGCTGTCCTGAAAGGATATTTTACCGGGACAGTTTTTGTCCTGGTAAAATACCCTTTCAAGACAGCTCTTAAAACTTCCAATTTAATCAGTTCCGATACTCAGCAATCCCTATTAAAAAATGAATGGCTACTTAACTGCGAAGTGAAAAAAATTTGCTTTTGTAAACAAAAGCGATGGAGGGGGAAATGAAATGATCGAATATTGAAAGTATTATTCGTTTTGAAAAAAGTGATAAAGAGAAAAAATAGTGATAATCGATAGTGATAATGCTACCAGGAAGGATCTTCGAGATCGAGTCTTCGGATGATGTGAGAAAGCTTATTTATGCTGTCTGCTAAACAGTAATAATGCATGCATTATTTGCGTGCACCACTGTTTCTTCTCGTTCTTGCTCATCCTGCATTAAGGCACGCGAATATTGCTAGTTATTCCAAGCCTTCTTTCTATCCCTCTATCCTTCCTGACCTGACTCATCGAACTCCATAATCATATGTCATTGTCTTGTCTATCTCTTCTTTTCTCTCCGGTCCTCACTCTCTCTCTCTCTCTCTCTCTCTCTATGTGGCAGTTAGATAGTTATCGAAACCAGTAATTTCTATGTACATGTAGAGAGAACGTGAGAGACGTGCAGTGCGACGGGGGAACGAAAGGTCACATAGCAGTCAATCATTTCCTTGTGTAGCACTCAGTGACCACTCCACCCCGATCTTGCTTAATGCACGATCATTCCCTTTAGTGACCGGTCAATTCGTGAAGTGAATCGTGCAGCTGCTTCCACCACTGTGTTGTTGCAAATCACCATTGTTACTGCCGCTGTTATCACTACCGATTGATAGTTGTATATTCGGTTTGTTCACCCGTTGCTTTCCACCTCTACTCCTTATTGTTATTTCATCTTGTCCGCTGAACATATTTGGCTCTCTCTACTTGTGAAGTAATCATCCACTTTTGGATTTGTCATTGTACGTTTATATCACTCTACTTTCAGTGTTCTCATCACGTTTGTTTCAAGTTTAAAGATCGTTGCCTACTGACTTATTTCTATAGGTACAAGCCAATCCAATCTTACTGTCACTGTCCCCTGTTTTTTCTTCCATCACCTCTTGTTAATCGTCACACCCTTAGCACATTGTAGTAATCATTCACTGCTAACTTATCATTATGAGTTACAATTATTTATTCAAAATCGTTATTGTTGGCGATCATAACTGTGGCAAATCGTGCATTTTGCTACGCTTTGCTGAGAATTCATTTCGCCAGGATCACATTACTACGCTTGGTGTTGACTTTAAACTGAAAACAGTCAAACTTGGTCGTGACAAAATCCGGCTAGAATTATGGGATACAGCTGGTACTCTTGTTTTCTTATCATTTCATTTATCTAATTTAATTATTTTTTCACACTTTTTAAACAGTTGTAATTCATATCTTGTTGATCAATATTGTATTCACTAAGTGACAGTAACACTTTGTATCACGTATGGAAAGACTGTTTGACACGATTTTTGATTCAAACCAATAAATGTATCATCCGTCTTTCTATATAAATGGTCGATTTCAAAATAATAGAATTTATGGCTTCAAGTTCTTCGTAAGCTAAATTCTGCTATGGGAGTGAGTTGAGAAAAGTGATAAATATTATATAGTTGGGATAAATGTTAATGATTTGGTGATTAGTGTGAAGTTATCCTTTATAGTCCTCCTGAGATTTTTAGAACTTACAAGTCTACTTCCGATCCCCTTTCTCTCCCTCATATGTGATTCTGCTCACTTTGTTCTTGATTCTTTCCAGTAAATAATATGTTCACTGAATAATTGAATAATTTGTGATGAATATGATAGGTAGGATTAGATGATTGAAATTGAATTCAAGAAGAACAAATACTTCTAAAAATAATTAGCTCCTTTCAAATTTTTCAGGGATGGAACGTTATAGAACAATCTATAACTCATATTATCATTCGGCACATGGAGTAATGTGTGTTTATGATTTGACAGACGAACGATCTTTCGATAATTTGCGTAATTATTGGTTAAAGGCAAGCTTTATGGAGAAAAGTAACCTGGAGAATATTTTCCGTGAATAAATATGTTGTAAATCTTTCCGAGGTTTTTGAGAACGCGTTTTTTATTTCGGTGACTTACTGGCCAAAATTTAGAAGTTCCCAAGAAAATTGTTGGACTGTCAATACTATTCAAAAGTTTTAATTTTTCTAATGACATCAATAAAAAGAGGCAAACGTCACGTGATTTAATTACCACTGATATTTCTTCAGTTTTTCAAACCATAATGAGATAGGTTCCATTATTATTTCTAGTTGTTAAGAAAAAACATTCAATAAATGAGTATGCTATGGTATATTAAACTGTTAACTAGTGGAATTTCTGCTATTAAGTGAGAAACATTGGAAAAAATGGTTGTCTGTCACTGTACTATGGTGTTTTATTAATGGAACACATTATAGGAAATTCGAGTGCATGCACCATCAAATGCAGTGTTGATGTTAATTGGAAATAAAGCTGATTTGGAAGACAAGAGAATGGTTAATTTTGAACGCGCTGAACAACTCGCTAGCCAGCTTGGAGTCTCTCTTTACGAAGTTGTTCTTTTTTAACATATTGGTATATTGATGGAAACTCTTATTTAGGTTGCGAACAACTCTTCTGAAATTATTGAACAGTATTATGAAGTAGCTTTACATAGCTGGGAAATGAAGATTTCAATTCCTTCATGTCATTTTCGGATAATCAAATTGTAGGGTATAAGTAGTATGATGCGCGAAAAGCAAAATGTAGTAAATAGAAATTAGTAACGTTTGTTCTTTTGTATACTAATTCCATACATGCGTTAAGAATAATACTCTTCAGAAAATATTAAATATTAAAATATTGCTTAGGACAGGTTCCGTGCGTGGCATGCACTAACGTTTCAGTAAAATTGAAAACAGTACTGTTAAGGTCAAATCATCAGAGTAGTAAAGGATAACAGATGCATTATTTCTTTTGCTAATATTGTTTTCCAGAATATCCAAACAGTCGATAAATGCTGAGCTTTTGAGACGGTAAATGTTTGAGAATACAAGTAGTGAAAGCTAATAGTTTACAGGTAAGTGCGAAGTCAGGAATTAATTGTGATGATGCATTTTATAATTTGGCGGCAGCAATGCGCGACCGTCTTTTGGTGTCTAACATGCATTCCGATTCAGAAGATAGTGATCATCTTGGTTCTGCTTTTCATGTTGATGGCGTCACTCTTCCCGATAAGAAGTCATCCTTTTTGCCATCATGCTGTTCTTCGGTAGCACAACCAACATTTGTTTGATTAGTTTTTGTTACACCATTTATTCATATTGTTATCGGAATGTGTATATCCCAGTTTCGGTATTCTCTGTGCGTCTTAGCTAGTGCTTTTTGGAAAGAAATTTCATTAGTTTAGTAAGAAATCATAGAAATAATATCTGTACAAGGCAACTTCCATCACCTAGAATCCGTAGGAAAGTATTTTTGCTAATGGTCACACATGGCAATTTGTAAATTGTAGCTAATCAAATTTGTACGAAGTGTTTTCGTTTGTATGTTTTTTGATGAGAAAAAGAAGAGGGAGATTGCGGTATAGCAAAAGTTTCTAAACTTCATTTCATTGCTGAATAAGAATTGTTTTTGCTCAAACTTTGATAAATGCTCTGGATGAATTCTTTCTTTTCTATTGTTTAAACATCGCACACCATCCGGGAGAAGCGGTTTCTTGGAAAAATTATTACAAGTGGTGGAAAGGAAGAGGAAGAACGCCAGAGCATTATTGCGCGGCTATAGATGTGCTCAGCATTCAAACTTTAAGGATGCACAGGATGTATTCGTTTCGGTTTTGCAACAAAATATCAAATGCATTATACTGGACATGACAAGCATGTTGACTATGAAAAGTTGCGTGAGTTTACACAAGAGGACTCATTAAAGCATATGAGTGTGTGAAACATTGCATGAATTTCTTCAATGTCCACCTGCTGCATTTGTGGAAGATTATGTACTCACTGTAGTGTGCAGATAAGCGAAAACCAGAAAGTATTGCAAATTTATTAAGCAACCAAAATTTTATTTTTTTATAAGAATGTGAC
The DNA here is from genome assembly GCA_900537255.1 of Acanthocheilonema viteae. Taxonomy (NCBI): domain Eukaryota; kingdom Metazoa; phylum Nematoda; class Chromadorea; order Rhabditida; family Onchocercidae; genus Acanthocheilonema; species Acanthocheilonema viteae. Next base: position 18,363 of record UPTC01000109.1, on the reverse strand, counting down.
CTTCGCATCACATATGTGAGGGAAACACAGTTGTATATAGCATGGTATGACTGACTGCAATATAATAATCAGTATTGATCTATGGCTGGTGCTAACAGAAGTTCCAACAATAAAGGATCTGTCCTCGGCACTTTCTTACATTTCGAAAATTAATACATTAATAAATGCTACCTAGAGATGGGACTTTTCATCCTTTCAAAGTTATTGATAGACAAGTTACGGAAGGTGTCTTTCAGTGATTAACTATCATTTCATCACTTAATACCTTATAGAAGTCCTATCTCTAGGCATTTCAGATTTTCATGGAATCCATTTCGAAAACCACAGTATGAGGGATGGCTACCTAGTTTTGAAGCATAGACTTACAGCAAGTCTGGAATTCGTTAAGGTCGGGTATCTCTGCTTTGAGTTCGCTAATCGGCGCGTGGAGCAAATAAAAAGGTTTCGATTTAACCGAATGATTCATTTTCAAAGCGAACTGGATAAATGGATGGCGATTTCCTCGATTTTTCTGCACAGATCACCGTCACCACAGATAACGATTTCCAAAAATTGATTTGAATAGGATCTACTTCATTCCCCTTCCTCAAATATTTGATGGGATGGAGCAATATCGACGCAGTTATGCCTTCGGGCCGCATGAAAACTAACTAACAATGTGGTGATGTGGACGGGTGAATTTTGTTTAATTTATTCGTTCTTGTCGGCAGGTTGCATATCGGGAAGGAGTGACTGTAAGTGGGATCTAATCTGCTGTGTAAATAGTATGATATTGAAGAAATTCAACTCATAAAGCCTGATTCTGCGTTATTTGTAGAAAGGCCAAATTAAAGATCCGAAAATAGTTATGTAGTTCTCTTAGCTTTTTATAACCTAAAAGGCTCGCTAATGTGAAGAGTATTCTTTTTACTAGCCACTTCAATTAAGATTTTCGGAAGTCTTTTTTTTAATTATGATGAGCGTTGCTATCCCTAACCTCAAAACTACTTCATATACTTTATGTAATTTATGTAATGTTGAATCTTTCATAGCCGAACAAATTTCAGATTGCTTGGAATTTGCTTCCACTGATGGGTAAGTTCTTTCTCTTATTATTTATCGTTTCCTTGTTCATACAAGCAAAAGTCATGGTAATTAAACTGATGAGAATAAAATTCTTGCCTCCCAAAGTATAATAGCTGTCTAGTTATTTTAGGCGGAGTGCTGAGCTATTTTCGTAACTTATTTGGACAAAAAGAGCTGAGAATTTTGGTATTGGGTCTAGATGGCGCGGGAAAAACAACTATTTTGTACAGACTTCAGGTATTTTTATTTACATTTGGGCTATTAATTTCGTTGTTTATAATAAAGATTTAATGATTCGGAAATCGGGGCATTCTCGTGATATACTTTTGGAAACTTATTAACTGTTTTTTATAATTGCAGGTAGGCGAGGTTGTGACGACGATCCCAACTATAGGTTTCAATGTGGAACAAGTTGTTTATAAGAATCTCAAATTTCAGGTACATTCTTTGAGAAAAGACAACTTCTTGTAAACACTCCATATTAAAGTGGAGCATTAATTGGGGTTGGTCTGTTCTGCTTTTAACGTAATTTAAACAAGTTTCACTTTTTATTGATAGCTGGAGTGTTCTACTACAGCTACAAAATCCTTTTAAATATGCGCTTTAGTGGGCTAAAATATAAACCGAAGATTGACAATTTAAATGGTCTGTCAAATGTTATTCAGCATCTCATTGATGTAACTGTTCTACCTGATAATAACAAAATTAATTTAGATGCATATAAAAATGATCCGTTACACTCAAAATGGAGAGCATTGATATCATAGTAATGCATTACAGGTATGGGATCTCGGTGGTCAGACATCAATTCGCCCATACTGGAGGTGTTATTATTCGAATACCGATGCCATAATATATGTTGTCGATTCGGCAGATAAAGATAGAATCGGTATTTCGAAGCAGGAACTAGTATCAATGTTAGAGGTCTGAGATGTTTAAGCTCCGGCACTGCCAAACTATACCATGGGGTTTAAAACGAAGGTATCTCAGAGCTCTTTGATTGGAGAAGTTGAGTGAACTCTGATATAGCTGTTAATTTGCTGGATAGGTCTTCTTTGGAATCCCGAAATGAAAATTAAAGTGCATTCATGCTTTAGCACGATGTTTCAGTCAAAGCATTCGTTTTCCATCATTGTCGTGAACCATTAATGGCTTTCACCACAATCACTATGCCAGCCTTGTTATCTGTTCTATGAATCAGATTGTTTTCTAAGCCTAATATAATGTTTTCATTGCAAGCACATAGAACTAAGAGTATAAAATCCCTATGATGGTTGCAGGAAGAAGAATTAAAAAATGCTGTTCTAATGGTTCTAGCAAATAAACAGGACATTCCAAATTGCCTTTCTTTGGCTGATGTGCATCGTAGTTTAGGACTGGACGCTCTTCGAACAAGAACGTTTCAGATTTTTAAAACGTCTGCGACAAAAGGTGAAGGATTGGATGAGGCAATGGAGTGGTACGTACCATTTTTATTTGGAAAAGAAACTAGAGAACACAAACGAAGCAGTTAGTATCAATGTAAACGTTGTAAAACATAATGGCAAATCGTATATTGCTTTAAAAATTCTTGCAGGTTATCGAATAATTTGCAGCAGAGGAAATAGGAAAACGATTACCGCTAACATGCATACACCGTGTTAGTTTCTTTCCCTTGAGTATCTTGTCTCTTGGTGATTTTGTTTTTGTAATTGAAGTCCAATAATGCTAAACAGAACTGCCATTGTTATATACAAAAGTCCAACGAATCTTGACAACCATAATTAGTCTAACAGGTTCTCTTCTTCGGAAGAAGCAATGGCACCACCGCAACAGAAATTATATAAATTCTGTGATATCCCTTTCCTGAAATGGTAGGATTTATAATAGTTCTACCCTCAAACATTCCACACTTCACGCACACTTCTGATTGCTTTTCATTTGAATCAAAAGGGACACATTTTTATAAATAATAGACTTAATTGTACAAAATTTCGTAATCATTTCTGTCTAAACCAAATTCATATTAAATCACTCACGAGAACGGGCTTTTTATTGTTGAGCGGTTTCCAGTTGAATGAAAGTGTTCATATCTATAAGCGTTAAGTCTTTCGTTTGTTGTCATTTCGCAAAGTATCTGCAATTTTTGGATTTTTATGCTCACAAAATTTACGCGAGAAGCACATTGAGAAGAGTGTTTACGTTCGCATATCTTCCTTTCAAAGAAAGAATAATGCTGGTCTATGATGTAACCTTCAAGCCAAAAATCCAAAAATGGAAATATGCTTCTTGGACATTGCTTCACCGTTTTATAAGACCTGTTAACATATAAAGCAGTTCCAGGTTTCTATGAAATTTACTTTTGCAGTCCACTATAATGAAGTTAAAAAAGTGTAATTCATATCATTAACAAGTTTGCTTTACCTGATATATTTGAAATGTGAACATTGCGCTTGTCCATATAAAATGATAAAGAGCTATGACAAAGACATAGGTCACCCAAGGATTACAGTATGTAATATTTGCTCGAGAGATCTCACCACATGAATCATGCCAATCTTAAAATTATGTAATGACAAACCCTTGAAACATTTATGTTTGTCTTGAGTTGCATTGTGTAAAAGTCCATGAAATTCACTAATTTTACATAACATTTAGATAGTTCGTCGTAGATGTTAACCCAGACTTTCTTTTTCAGAACGATGTTATTTGCAAAAACAAATGGTGCATTTTCACTGCAAACTTCTGCATATACTGTACTTTGCCTATTTAGTGACTATTAATGTTTCCTGTCATGCATCTTACTCATTTAATCGATAAAAGTTGAACATGCAGTGTTTCTCTTCCCGTAGTCCTGTAACCAATAAATTACTAGAAACGGTAACTGCATCTTTTGGATTGTTAGGAGAATGTCATTCAGTACGGCGCTTACACACACTATTTCAATACTGTGAAGAAAATTCGCTTTATAGTCCGTTTCATTCCATCCAGTCCATAAACTCATTCCTTATAGTAAAAGCAACCTGGCTTTGAACATGAATCTATCAAGCATGTTGAAACAACAAAAAAGCTTACAATGCAAAGTTACGATAAGGAACTGCAGTGAAGAAACAATGACAATACCGAGATAAAAAACAAAATGTAAATGGTTTTTTTCTCCAATGCAATTCAGGACCCACGGACAGTGATGATCAAACCTGCAATTATCTAGGTCTTTTCAAGTCCTAAGACAGTCTTACCTTCTGCAAAGATTAAGATTGAAATGGGAATAAAGTCTTTAAAAATCAAACAGCTGCATGTTAAGTGTTGGTTGAAAGAACACCACGTCATTCGTATTCTGTGTGTTTGGGAACTTCATTTACGAACAAGAAGTCGAAAATTAGAAATGAAGTCATGGCATTATATTAAAGATACCATACAACTGTATATAATAAAGGGAAAAGATTAATGTTTATATTTCAAACGACTGTGAAAAATTATCTATATTTCATCATGTGAAGAAATCAGTGCTTCCTAAAGTTCAAATTTGACCGAATCTCCGCACATACCTTAATTAAACTAAAATAACCTTTTGACGCAACGATCACATACTGAGCAATGCTTTGATCTTGCTGGCCTTTTTAGTAAACATGTACTACAAAATAAGACCGCTGGTTGGTTTTCTTTCTCCCACATATCGCGTATCATTTCGCACCGCTCCTGAAAGTACAATATAAATAAATCTTAACCAGTGGAGATAAATCAAAAGAAAACAAGTACTAACCACAAATTTTGAAATGAAGTAAGTTGAAAGTTCAAAATAAATGATGTGACAGTCCAGTTTTTACATTAAAATTTGATTGCACTTAGGCATTTAGAAGAAAAAAAAAACATTAATATATTAAACAAAAAATAACTCCACTCTAGCAGAACATGAAACCAGAAAAAAAAAACTGCGATAAAATACTAAAAGCGGAAGAAGTTATTGATAGCTTCAACTTCCAGATGAAAACATTTCTACAGACTGATCAAATAATTTTTGAAAAATTCTAGAAAATATGCGCCAAAGCAGTTACTTTGTGAGACACGGTGATGACGCCAGGATCAGAAAAAACAATCCATAAAAACAATACTGGCGTAAGTGTAACAAAGATGAAGAAACTAATTTGCCAATACCATCCAGCGACGGCATGCAGATACAGTAGCCAAGTCACTGCCAAAATAATCTTCGATGCGACTGCTGCGCCTAAAGGTATGATGTAGAAACTTCGGTCTGTTGCGAGTGATCTGAAATCAAACCTGTTGAAATGATTGTTTCGGAAAGTTTTGTGAGCTGAGATCAAAAAAAGTATGAACAAGTACCTGTAAACAGTTCGTCCAAGAACACCAATTGATAACAGCAATAAAGCCTTAATCGTATACGACAAAACAATGTGCAAAATTATACCCACGGCTACCATAATACACATGGGTAGAAAAAACATTATTCGGGATATTAATACCTATAAAAGGTAGCCAAATCAAACTTTGACTGGCAAATAAATTAGAAAATAAGATAAATAGTTGAATTTCATGAGCAAACTTACATCATTTTCCTTCATATATTGGATGAAAGTTGAAGAGATCAGCCCTTTCCTGCGTTCAGCCCTTTCTAAAATCCGTGCACTAATGATATCTCCTCGTCGTGTTGCAATATCACGAGGGGTTTCATTATCACGATTACGAAGCACTAATTCCGCATTATATTTTATCAAAACATTAACTGCTGAATGATTGCGCCGTATCACAGCCCAATGCAAAGCGGTATTTGCATAAGTTGTATCGGTACAAGACAAATCGGCACCCATTGTTATTAACATCTGGAGAGGATCGCGACTGAAAACCTGGAAACACAATGCAGTACAAAATCCGCTAAATTAAGTAGAACAATGTAATGTAGAACAGTTAATGAAATCACAACTCATCAAGTTAGAAGAGTGCTTAAATAAAATTATTTCAAACCTTATACGCTGCCCACATTGCCGGTGTCATCCTTGTTTCATCCCTTTCATCAGCAGACTGTCCTGCAGCAATCAAATACGCAGCTGTTGACGTTCTCCCAAATTGTACAGCAACATGAAGAGGAGTAAAACCTGTAACATCAAGTCACCGTAACTAAATGAATGCAAATAGGAAAAAAAGGAGCTTGAGGTATTAGTAAAATGTTTCACTTACTGTTGGCATTTCAGAATGTAATACGCTCATCGTACAGTATCGTGATTTATGCAATGAAACTATGTGAATGATATTGTATAGTTTATTGCATACTAGTTGTAAAGAAATATTGATAAAAGTTCATATGACTATAAAACTCAATTTTCTGCTCAGTTTTATCCATTTTAAATAGTGCCTAATTAAGTATATATCGAAAGTGATAAACCATAAATAAAATTATTGGCAAATGACCTCAAAAAATGAGTTATTTGAAAATACCTTCAACATCACACAGATGAAGATCAGCTCCATGAGCAACCAACAAAGCAACCATATGTGTGTGGCCGTGTCGTGCTGCCCAGTGGAGTGGTGTTGAGGCAAGCACGCCACCAACTGCGTTGACATTGCAACCACGGTCGATTAATATTCGAGTTATGGATAAACTAAACAAACGATTGCAAAATGAAGTTTGCTACACTAAATGTCTGTAAAGAAATCAAAAACTTAAATTAAAGGTTCATTTCACTTCAAACAACTGAGAAATACATTTAAAAAAATTTACCGATTGTTAATAGCGGCCCAGTGTAGTAAAGAGCAGTCATCAGCATCCAGCGTATCTGGTGTACATTCCCCAGAATCTAATAGTTCTTGTAGTCTTGATACATTACCAAACTGCGCAGCCTGTCGTGCATCCATCACGACGTTCGTGTTGAGATATCGGTAATATCAGTAGGATTTGCGCCCAGTCAGTAATGGTAATCAATAATCGTTTCGTATTGATGAACGTATTCCTCACGAAGAAAAATATATCGTGAATGCTGACATCAAAATTGACGACCACGACAGATGCATAGTCCAGATCGATATTAAATGCTCGAAATTTATTTTACGATGAAATTCGAATAACTGTTATCATGAAAAGAGATTTAAAACACAACAAGGAACCATAAATATTAGCCACTTGCAGCAAAACTAGCCTTCCGATTGTTCCTTGCATGCTCTTAGTAGGTGTGATGCAACATATCACTAGCAAGTCTACTCTTTGAATTTAGTACAGTGCACATCAAAGATGAAAATCAACAAGACTGGGGACTGGAATGATAATAACCAAGGAGAAATATAATCAGCACACTGCAGCTTTGTCGAAAGTGTGGCCCACGGTCCAGCCGTTAGCTCATTGTGAGAAATGTTGCATTTCTTGAATTAAAAAGAGACGGGGAGAAAGAGAGACAGGTTCTGGGGTTTAGGGGGCGTTCTGGGGTCGTATATCGCAGCCGCTTGCTTTCAGCTATATGGATTGATTTTTGAAAGCAGCGACAGACATAACAGCAGCCCACGGTAACAAATACATTTGTTTGTCTTAGTGGCGATGGCGATTCCCTGTAATACTCCTATGTTGTGTGGCCCCGAAAAGGTTGTAAATATTGCACAGTGAAGAGGTGTGACTGATTTTAATAACCAGATCAGATCTTACTAATACTCCAGCAATTAGACATTTTCAGTAGCATACGACTATCACCTGCGACAAACAGAAAACACGAATGTTTTGTCATTCCCACTCTATAAATTCATACTTATCTCAATGTTTATTTTACTCACTCACATGGTTACAACCAACTGGTGCGATCATTTGATGCAGACATTCCACGCAACTGCAAGCTCTTCGTTTTTCTTCGTATTCATTACGTATAGATCGATTAGTAATGCACGCTTTTTCACATGCCACTCCGCGCATCACTCATCATCCCTTCTAACTGGATTCTTAATCACCTCAACCTGTCATATCACATACAGTACGTTGCAGTAATGCCAGAATATCACGGTTTGCATATGCATCTTAGCATACACATCTGGAATATATATCTGAGCTATCTCGACAATTAAATTTCATGTTCCAGCGAAATAAGCAAATGATCTTTCTCAAATACAATTGATGTGAGACGACCTTTTTCCTACCGATCTAGTCACAGTATCACAAAGCCTTTAATGGTTCGTAGTCTACACTTAAAAGTTCCGTGAATTATTGTGGAGATGGTGGTAATAGTTCCCATCATTGTGCAGTAGGATAGGAGTGTTAATAAGTTTCAATTATAATCAACAAGTCAAGATTTACTTTTAAAACAAGCTTATCTATTAAATATCTTAATGAATTCAGCATGATTCCAAAGTGATGTAGTTATGAGGTGTAATACGATACGCTGAATAAGAAATCTGATTATTTTCTAGTTAACGACTGACATTTCTGCATTTGTTTTGTATTTGAATGCTTTTGTAATAAGTTTGCTTATATGAATCTTCCAAATAAAGCTGTTTTACAAAGTGTTCCTGTCTTGTTTCCTTATGAACATATGTTAGCAGCACATTCATTGGTTACAGTTAAATGAAGCTTGAATCGATCGGAATAATGAATCTAAGAGGGATATGACAAGCTGAGTTCTATAAATTTATATTTTTTTCGTTTCGCTACCTTTTTAACAAAGCCTTCTGGATTTGTTTTTTTTAGGAGTAACAAATGCAGCAGTTGTCGACGTATCTTGATGCACCGATAAGGTAAGAAATATTTGCAGAATTACTTAGCTTTGAACTTGTTTGCTTTTTCATCCACAGTAATAATAATTAATTACTTTTGTTCTATCACAATTATTAATTATAGCATCGTGTGCAGATAACGAGCGTTCATGTCTTTGGTGTCAGAGAGCTCGGGACGACGTTCTTCGTCGCATCGTAACTTACGAATGGTTCGAAATTTGTCGCGTGGATGTGCTGGTTCAATAGATGCTGGTACCTCCTTTATTCCCAATTTTTCGGCTGCTGCAAGTGAGGTATTTGTTTTTGTAGTGCTGCTTTCATTTTATGTAGTCGAGTGATTTTCACTACTTTGTTTATTTCATTTTATTTTCATGTTATTATTCATCTAGGGTATGAAATTGACAGCCGACGATGATAATTGGGCAGAAAATACTACGGTTATAACTGGCAATACAAGCGAACATTCATATAGTGGTCTCGCCGAAAGAGCACTTGTGGCTCCAGTTGGACGCGTGGTTGCAAGGAGATGTTCTCGGATATTTTGGCTTCTCAGTGCTTCGCTTATTTCATTTGTAGCTGTTGTTTCTCCCTCTCTTATGGTTGCTTTACCATTTATTTTATATCAAGTTGGATTCGGCTGGCCTGAGGTTTTTTTTATAATTTTCTTCGTGGCAAAAAGTTTATTAATTGGGGAAATATTTGATGCCGAAAATTGCTAATAGAACAGTTTAAAATGGCACGTGTCTGTTATCACAGAATTCCTTGGCATATGATATAGCTTGAAATACTTCGCTGTGATTTCAAAATCTGCAGGTATTGTGCGGTGCTGACTGCCAAGGACTGATGCTGAATTTGGCAGTGAAAACATTATTATTATTAGGCGCACTTTGGGCGATGTATTTCCGGCATGCGTCAGCGGATATGCCACGTCTATTTTTTCATCGTGCTGCATTGGCATTCTTAGCTTTATTTATTCTTTTTGCTTTCTGGTTGTTTTATTCTGTTCGTATATTATTCGAGAAAGAAAGCAATTATAATGTGATTGTTAGTTTTGCTCTTTCATTACTCGATGCAATGCTTTATTTGCACTACATTACGGTCATCATTTTGGAGTTGCGGGCATTGAGACCAGAATTCATTGTTAGCGTTGTAAGAGATCCGGATGGAGAAAGTCGGACTTTTAGCCTCGGTCTAATGAGCATCCAAGAAGCTGCTGTCCATGTTCTCAGGATGTATTATTCTACTTTTCCATCTTATAATCCATATATGGATAAATCATTCAACGGAGGTTCAATGCATTTTCGGTCTGGCAAGTTATTTTCATGTTATGCTTTATATTATTACTGTTAAGATAATTTTTAGCACGAAAGATCTTTTTTTGCTATTCACCATCATTTTTTTGTTTTCTTATTGTATCATTTATTCATTACCTCTCGGTTAGATGACTAAAACCTTCGTCTTATGGGAGTTAATTTAGATTCCGCTACCTCATTCGATATTGTAAATATCAATAACGTAGTAATTAGAATGAACACTGTTTAGGCTTTAATTTTTTCTATATAGCGTACCAAGTTGATATTGGCAATCTCTTTTGTAATGACAGTAATTCTGTTTCCAAAAATCTTCCAACAGGCATTAGTGTGCTGACATGGTTAGTCTATACTGCGCTCTTTTGAGAACAGTTGGATATCTAGTTATGGCAAAAGAGAGTGTTGAGAAAATTTTCATTGTCTGTATGACTAAATAATTTAGGTGTATCACAATCAATTGGAGGTTTCAAGATGTATGATATCGAAGGTTTGGGTAACGAATGTACTATAACAGAGGCTAATGCTCGTGCAATCATGGAGGCTGCTGCGAAAAGACGAATCGGTGGACACAATGAACGTTACCATGAAATAATAGAGTGGGAACGGCGAGTGCAAAAACGGAAATATCGCTTGATTAGTACCGCTGAAGAAGCATTTGCAAGTGTTCAAAGTGTGACAGTCAATAATCAAAATAAGGTGTACTTTTCGGAAGGAAATTTTTTCTTTAAGTCTTTGCAGTGTCAAAAATTTGCTGAAATTATACAGATTTTACGAAACCACACAATCACGACTTTTTATAGGTTTTGGGAGAGCCTATGGAGGCACTTGGGGCAGCTCAAGCAGTGTTTTCTGCAATCGCTAGACCACTGAATAAGTATTTAAAGCTTACTCGACAGCAACCGCGTCATACAGCTGATCAAGTTGTTGCTCATCTTGCTCGCTGTCTTTCACTTCGTTTTACAGCTGCTACTTTTCTGCAAAGATTTTTCTCTTCAAAATTTCCTTTTCCAGTTAGTTTTTTAACTTTTCTATCTTATCGTTTTGCTGCTTTCTACCACTGGAACTAAAATTTTCATGTGGAAAATCTGTTTCCTTAATTTTGATTGATAACTGTTGATGTTTTGTATAACCCTACTGAAGGTGTGATGCTGCATTTTACGCTGGAATGTTGTACATATGCCAATGGGTGGATGATTTGTATACTGTGTTTTTAGGAACGTATGAAGGAGACAAAGTGGTCAATTGTATGTAATGTCCAAGCATCCGCCAGTATTAAGCATGGCACAGTATTTGTATTGCGTTGTCACGAACGTGATGATGATGCTGGAGTACAGTTGCTTTGCTCACTTCATTCATTTCCTTTTTTTAATCTCACTGAACAACAATCATCAACATCAAAATTCGCCTTAAAAATTACTCCAGAATCAAATGTTTAGCTATAATTTGATCTTTTTCACCGATGCTTAATTTATACGTTAACTAGGTATTGACTTATTCAGTTTTCTGCTACATTAGGATATCTGTGTATCATAGCATTCGGTTTTTACCTGCATATTACAGATTTTTGTATGGCTTAGATTGTTTTCTGTTTTTTCTCATATATGAATTAATAAGGATTTGATCTTTTTTAGTTTAAATATATGAACATAATAGCAGTCTAAGTTTTGGGCACAGAATACTCATCTGATCTCAATAACGTCTGCAGATATTAGTACTACAATGCACTGTCATGTATTTTAAGTTTATTTATCATGTTTATGAATCATTTTAAAAATGCATCCAGTACTTTGTTATCTATAACTAGACTCAACGTTGAGTATACTTGCTTGATAATTGGTGCTTATCTTCGGTATTTAAGTATTTCATCAGATTGCTACAGCATTGTTGTGAAGAGACTATGTTTTTTTCTTCGCATTTCTTATATATCGCCCACTCTTGCTCGATAATCCATTTTTACACGGATTAAACAATTATACATTTCACATCTGTACCTAAATGAATGGCCATTTCATGCAATGAACTTGATACTCATAACTCAGTATTTGTACAATACTATGATTATCTTGAATTGTGCGTTCTGTCTGTACTGTCATGTTATCTTGATAATTTTGAGCCTCTTCACTGTATTTTTTTGCGTTTCATTCCTAATTATCTATGCCACTGCTGTTATCATTAATACTGTCCTTTATAAATGGCAAGATGCACAGCCCTAACTATATAAACTATGTAAGAAAGTGAACTTCGTGCGACAGCACTCAAACAGCATTTAGAAAAAATATGAATATGATTTGTAGTTTTTTGTGTGTTTTATTCCGGATTTCATTTTTCTATTTTTTGACGTGGACTAAAAGTTCGTTGCCTTTTGAGTTCTGATATGCCAGACAATATGATCGGATTGTATTTTGATAAAGTTATAAAATGGTTGCGAGCAAATGATCGATTGTTAAAGAACAAAACGATCTACTTGTATTAATTCACAATAATGAAAATTAGGGGTGAAATGGTGGGTCCAATTTCATAAGTGACATGGGTCGGGAGTATGTGGTATTATTTGGTCCATTCAGGCTGGTGGAAACAATTCATTAATGACAATTCCGTGTTGGAACACAACATTTTGGACTTCCGGAAATATTCTGGGAAAGGTCGCATTCTAATCAGTCACTTCAGCCGGTTTCTGCGGGCAATAGATAAGCAAAGGGGGTCCAGGTCATGAATTGCTGCGGCGACTCTGTCAGAATATGGCTTCGGTCAGCTGGGATATATGCCTAATGATCCCTGGAAATTTGTCTGCTAAAAGGAAGAGAGCAAGGTAGAGGCGATAAGCCGTTGACGGTATTAATGAGTGCAGTTTGCGGTGGGGTCACAGCGAAAGAATAAGGAGCTACTTCGAAGTATTCGAAGTGTTATCGAGAAACTTTCTAGATTATCGCCTCATCTGCGGTATTCCTTTCTGGGATGTCCGTTACCAACATAACGCCCACAGAGAAATTCCCGTTTTCTGGTGTGTGCACATCGCATGTATAAGCTGTTCTGTTCTGTTCGGATATTGAGACGAAACTCGTCGTTACAGTATTTTTCATTATGTGACTGTTGCAGCTTAAGTGATGGTCGCGAAGTATTGGTGCGTGTTATTGTAGGGCTGGAGTAGGTGGTGGTTCTCGGGGTAGGTGGGTGGGCGTGTGGAATGTTCTAGAAGGGTCTGCTGCGTGTGCCAATCAGGAGTCTGATTGCTTTCTGGGTCTGATCGTGATTATTGTGGTGAAAGTGGGAGTGTTGCGCGTATGTGTTTATGCATATGTACATATATATATAT
>UPTC01000108.1:0-69473 GCA_900537255.1 Acanthocheilonema viteae | reverse complement strand
GCTAAAGCAATTAAAAATACATTCTTGTTAGCAGACTTCATGTTTCAAAATTGCAGTGATGTTTCGTACTATTCATTTGTTACGAGGAAAAGTTTTAGGTAAGTTTCATCGAAAATTGGGCAAGGAAGTTGATCTCATTATCTGTGATAATTATTCAGGAGATATATGGCGAAAATTACTGTCCAATTACCATAAGTAATTTTATTTTACTTTATTAAACTGCGAAGAGTTTAAAAAGTTGAATTATATAGGCGCGATTATGAGTAACTGCTTCATTTCCAGCAGTTTTATTTATGATTTTCATCATAGATTTCATGAATATATAAATATTTGCTAATTTTTTTAGTTGAGTTTGGCACTGTGAAATTGCAACATTTTAAAATTTGATTCAAATTCTAATCAGCAAAGAATGATTAAGTTTTTAGCGGATGAACAAGTGAAATTGTTTGTGTCAAACAGTAAGAAGACCACCGAAAATAATGGTACTTTACCGGTGTTGCATGTTTGTTGGTTCCAGCTAATGCACATGATTGGAAATCCAGCATCAATAATTTCGTTTGAGCCTCGCACTTCCAGGGCTCTGCCATCAAATGTTCTCAGTGCTATGATGACAACTGGTAAGTAAAATTCTCACGTTTTGATCAATGCAAGTTTCTTATTAAACTGTTAACTTCTGACTGTATAATTATGATAATGGATTGGTTTTCTGTTCCTGAGAATGTCTGTAGGATTTGCTACTTGATTTATAATTGGTAAAACTTGTTAAAAATAAGATTTAAAAAAATTTATTGAGACTAAATCTTAACTTTAAGAAAAAGACAGTAAATATGCTTAGTTTATCATCCATCTAACAAAAAACTTTGGATTTAACTACTCACCAAATTAAGAGTAGTTAAATCCAAAGTTTTTTGTTAGTTGGATGATAACTAAGCATATTTACTATCTTTTTCTTAAAGTTCAATGTTTTGATCATTTTAAAATGATAACTTTGGTTAGAATTACTAATATTTTAATGAGTAATATTTGGTGTGTAATATTTAATAAATAACATTTAATATATTTTAAATTCAACTCTCATAAGTTTCTTAAAAATATGTACCTTTTTCCTTAACTAATTTGAACTTGCTTCAAAGATGGTGCAATGAGCAGTGATGGAAATCCACTAGTTGAGAAGTTCGATGAAGAGCTCACTGAGTTCACTATCAATAGCTTAAAACGGTGTTTTTTCATGACATCTGCTGCTGTAATGAAATTGGTCGATGTATTTTATGGTTGGTTAACTACTTAGTTTTAAAATGCTCAATTTAATATTATTTCAAATGAAGATAGACTTTCAATCATAATTCAAACTTTAAGAGGGATAATTAAAAAATTAAAATAACTCACAATACTCTATTTACTGTTTTATTTGAGAAGTGAAGGAGCTATTCATTAAGTTTCTTTTATTGATTGATTCAAGTTTCTTGAGACTCTAGATAATTAAATTTGCAGTATGTTTCATAAGCACTTTTTCAGGAGATAGTCGTGTGGTTATAGATTTTCGAGAATCCGATGACTTGATGCGACTTTGGTCTGATTTGAATCGCTCTGTATATGAAGATTGGTTGAAACATCAACAGGTAATTTTGTGAAAATAACCGTCATTCATATATGTCTTCTTTTTCCTATATTCTATTTTGATCGTATAAGAGCAGTTTCTCTTCTGATTTCAGCGATTTCCGCGAAGCTCGAGTAACTCTGTAGGTGCAACTGGAGATAATGAAACGTTGGCAGCAGCTCAATCAGCTATGGCAACAGGCGGAGGAAGCGGTGGTGGTTTCAAAAATGCACTTGGTGTTCCCGGTGTTTCAAAAAGTCGTGCTACTTCTGGTGAGTCAAAATACTGATAACGTGAAATTATTTTTCAGCTATTAAAAAATATGTCTTCAACGATTATTTTGAATTGATGAGAATATTGCTATGTTATTTCATCAGACGATAAACTGATTGATTGACTTAAAAAATGAGCCAACGAACAGGTGCGCACATTAAAAATATCGTTGTAAAACAAAATAATAAAATGATATGTGAACTTGGCAAATCCTGCTAATTTTTCTTATAATGTTACATTGTATTATTTGATTATAATTAGTTCAATGTTTTAAAATCTTCAGAACGTTCATTAGCTACAAGTATAACGGTATCCTCACCTGTCGTTGAGGAGATATTATTGGAGATTCCAAAACCCAATTCAGCTCAATTTGTTTGGCATTATTTGCAGAGTAATTTCATTTTACTATGTTTGCAAATACGATTAATCTACTTTGTAATACCGATAACATTATGTTCTACTAAATAATTCTATAAATGGTGGACTTACTTTATAAAGATCAAAAAGAATGCTAATTTTTAGTTGTAGCACTGTTCTCAATTAGAAAAAATTTTACTTTTTTCATACCGGCCTATATTCAGAAATTCAAATTTGGTGAAGGTTTATTGCCATGTTATATCAATTTAGGTAATAAAGTTTACAAGCCATACCTTGGTGAACATCAACCAAAAGTGGCACGAATGTTAGATACTTTTATGGATTGGCTTGTGCAGTCTTCACTCGTGAGACCTCTTCGATCTCCAGCAGATGGTAGGTTCCAGTTTATTTCAGAATAATCCTGAAACTTTTTATTACCTAATGGGCTCTTCGTTTCTTTAAATTTCATTACACTTCTCTTTAAAACGACATTTATTATTTGTTTAACTATTGTTCTCTATTTTTCGATGGTTCCAGCAACAGAAATGATTATCATTAATTGCTGGTTTTCAATTTTTTTTTTTAAAACCTTTTTATCCAGGCCAATTTTTTCAAAGAGAAAAAATCTCTTGACATGAGATCTTATAATGCAAAAGTGCAGAATCATATTTTATGGACTTGTAAAAAAATATCAACAGAATTTCCTAGCATTGTTTGCTATTTTCGTCAATGCTTCTGACTAGTGCATTGAATGTCAGGTTGCAGAGGTCGCCTTATAACATTTTAACTTTATAGTTTCTAATTCCGTACAACAGTCGAGATTGTATTACTTTTTAAGTACTGTTTCCAAAGGAACTTCGCGAAATAGTTTATAAATTCATATTTATCGGATCTAGAGAAGGAACTTAATTACGCTAATTTTTAAAAAATCACTGCACATTACTAATGCATATTACTATTGTCATTAAAATGCAGTTTCCATTTACAGATACTGTACAGGCACTTTCCGCTGTGCTGCTTTTGTTTGTTCAGGCTCTGCGTGCCATCGCTTGTATATGTTATGTATTTTGAAATGCTTTCGATTCGTTCTTCCTGACTTCTTCTATTTCTTTTAAACCTGATTGATTTATGTGTGCTGTTTTCTACATATGCATATAGAATCACTTTTCTCTTACTTTTTTCACCTACTTTGATTTTCTTTTGTGATTACCGGCGCTCGTGGAAGTTTTTTTTGTGAACCTTTTACAAAAGTTTAAGGAAAAATACACATCAAGAATATATATACTCGATTAACTACCTCTTTCATTAGTTCAATATAGGGAATATTAGTTTTTTCTGCCATCCATTGTATCTTCTTTTTATATTCTTGATGTGTGTTTACAGCCACTTAAACATATGATTTCGGGAGTGATGTTTTTCATCTATATGTTTGCTTATTTAAGTTTCCATTTATTAGTTTACTTCAAGGTTGAACTGTGTAATTTAGCCAGCAGCATATGAATGAAATTAATTGTTTAGTACATCTATTGTTTTTAACAGAAGTTTGGCAGGCTTTTCTAAATTCGATGATTATTTGGAAAATACCGAATCCCGAATATATGTTTGCTTATTTAAGTACCCGAATATATGTTTGCTTTAACTAATAGCGTCTGATGGAGAAAAATATTTTGTAGGGGAGGATAGATTATATTCACTAATTATATTCACTACAGTATCTTACTCTTACTAAAATCTAGTTGTGAACCATTTTTCGATAGATCTTTAAAATGTTCTTTAATTTTTATTATCATTGATGATCCTAAATTATTTTTATGTAAGCAAAATCCTCTACCAGATGGAAGAAAATCCGCATCAGTAGTGTAAGTGACAGATATTATGGAATAGCTATATCATTCTGGGCGCTCGTTTTACAAATACATCATCGATGGTAGTAGCGATTGAACATTTTCATTTTATTTATATGCTCTTATTGTTTTACTTTCTTGCTTTTATGCATTCACTTCACATTTATTTTTTATTTCTTTTCTAGCATGTATTTACCTCTGTTGAACCGTGAGCTAAGAACCGGCAAAAGATTGGAATCCTTGCTTGTTTATCAACAAAGTGATTATTTCAATTTAAAAATTTTCAGTATTTTTTGAACGCAGAAAATCACATTTGACATTTTTTGAAAAAAATTTTAGATTTCATTAATTTATAATAATAGTTTCATGAAACCAAAATAATTTTTTGTGAATCATTTGTCATACAAATTAATTGCTATACATGTGGGAATAAGTAAAACTCGTTCAAAAGTGGTCTCCTATAGCAACGGCATGCAATGGGAGTGCCTTCTGTTGTCAAAACAGTGAAGATTCTAATTGGTAATGCAAATTTTATTTTTCAGTTATATTTGGTTTCCTGAAAGATTTTTTTTCCTTGGTTTTTTTTGTTGCTTAATCTTTCACTGAGCTACAAAAATATATCAAACATTTCCATGGTTACTTTGTTCGTCAATGATTGATTGGGTCATGAACCTGAAAGAATATCATTGCAAGAAGCGTAATTAATTTTTTGTCTAATGATTTTACGTGCCGTTTTACATTTCAATGCTGGTTGAGCATTAGAAAGGAGAAACTAGAAAATTAATAATGATTATAATGCGGTAATTATGAGATAATATGGTGTAGAATAATGAGTCGAGGAATGTTGATTGAATCTTCTGGATTCATTGAATAGAACTTGTTTTTATCCAGTATATGAAGTTTGCTTGATAGCAAGTTGACTAATTAATCTTGATCAGTCGGTCGGATTTCTTTAGGAAGGTATGAGAATGAGATGGAAAAGTTTAGTATGTGACTGTTTTTTCTTAACTCTATAGAATGTGTGGTAAATCCACGCAAATATGATTAATTCTCAGAGGATAATATGATTCGCCCTTTTTATGCAGGTGCTGTTCCCAATTTCTATTATTGCTGTTGACACTCATTTGGTTCCCACCTCTTTGGAAAAGCATGAAATCCTTTTCCCCTAAACTAGTTGCAGGCTATAATTTGTTTTTATAGACGTGTTGTTATATTGGGAAGTAGAACACAGTAATTTAAAATAGTCATAGTCGATTATTAAGTTTTAGGTGTTGTACAACCTGTGTATTATGTCTCTCATTTCAAAAACTATATATGTATATAATCACAATATGTTAATATAGCCTTCCATCTTTTCATCTTCTGAATTGATGGGAAAAAGGATTTCGTTTGTCTGATGGATTTATCGGTGTCTATATTATTTACTTTCATTTTGGTTTCGAAATTTTATGACTGATAAGTGACAAAAGAGAAAAAGGCCTTCATTTCATATAAATTTAAAATATTTATTGGCTTATTACTATTACATCTGAATTTTTTTTATAAAATTACCTGTTTTTTCTTTAAACTTTGTAAATAAAAATATTAGATGTTTCATACAAAAACGGAACACTATATCTAAAAATTGTCACAGAAATTAGTTGCTGTTTTTAGTCGATCGATATAACCTAATATCAGTGGTTTATGCACTCGATGCGGACTTTTTTCAAGGATGGAAAAATGCACAGGGAATAAATACTTATAATTGTGTCCTGCAAGGAGATATTGCAATTCGAAGGTTTTAGGACAAAAATTGTGGAAATTCAAAACTATTTAAATTGATAAGAATATTATTTTGCGTTGTAAGAATTCGAACAAATAGTTTTTGGTCAAACTTTCACTTATTTTCTTCATCTTTCTTGCTTTTTTCAAACTTTTGACATTAATCTTGATTTGGCAGCACTCAGCAGTTACTAAATCTATTATTCCACTAATAAGTCTGGATAGAAATATCTTCATCCTTTCCTTATCCATAAAAATTATACTTTCAAAATTGTTACATCTGTTTTAAACATGTGTCGCACTTTGTCATTATTTGAATATGCCGAATAATCTTCAAATGCTTAGTTTGGATTTTTAATCACTGAGCAGTAATTTATGTAAGATTTCTTACCGTCTAACCGTCCAAGAGTTTGACATTCAGCGATTGTATCAAAGTTGCCACACTGCTTATGCATTGCAATTATGTATATATAGGCAAATTCGTTTATTATGAATATTATGTTGGCAGCAATTTGGCGTAAACATTGAATTTATGGGGATGTAGATTATTGCAGTGTTTTGGGTGTATACACATTTCTGTGTTTTCCATATGATTAATGTTTATACACTGATTCAATGGGTTATCATTTTCAATTCAATTTTTACTCCTAAATTTTTTACTAATTTTAGTATTGCCATTTCTCCGTTTAACAATGACAAATATTAATTTAATTGCATGAATTCAATTACTTTTGTGATTTTTGAGATTTGTTTTTATTATATATGTATTGCTATTTACAGCCTCCAATTACCACATGCAATAAAGACATAGAAATTAAATGAATGTATTTATTTATTTGATTTCTTTGTCTTTATGGCATGTAGTAATTGGGAGCTGTAATAGCAAAAAACGAATTATTGTATTTCAAGCATGGATGGAAATGATTAAGATGCTGATAAAAATGAATTTCTTAATTCCTTTGCCTCTCAACCTCTTAAATACTTTCCTATCTTTACAGATGCAGCCAGTCAATGCTCGATGAGTTCTGCCGGTGCTGAAGAGACGCCATATTTGGATGAGAGGATGACAGCTGCAAGTAGTACTGAAAACAATGGAGGAGGTGTTTCTGGTGTTATTCCATCAACGAATGAGTCGTCAGTTTCTCGACGATCATTTGGTATTCAGTTCTACAGTTTAATAATTTAAAATTTTGGCAGAGAAAGGCTGGAATTCTTTTTTTCTCATCAAATGATAGAATCAATGGTTCTAAGTTCTTTTCCTTCTTCAAAAAATTTATAGTTTCTTATCATGAAACATAACACACGCTACATTATTCACTTAAGAATTCTATAAAAGTAAGCGATGTTGCATAATACTACATATTAAGGTATATATCCTTTACACGATGGCTTTGATTCCGTCGTGAGTACATGACATATATGCAACGGTTTTTTAGCCCATTCGATGACATCATCTGGTGGTGCTCATTCCGGGTTATCGCACTCAATTGAATGGCCCGAAGTAGACGGAGTGTCTGCAGGCCGAGCCGCTGCTCTCGGAGCCCTTTGTCGCATTATGTGTTCCAAGAAAAGTAAAGAAACCATAACGGACTCACAGCTGGCACAATTCTATAAAGTTGTTTACGAGGCATTACTGGAGGTATTTTTGTATTTCTAGTTGATAAAAAAGCAGGACATATATAATGAATTAATATCGTAACAACTTCAGTTTGTTACTCCAAAACATATAATAAACAGTATAAAAATCAGAATGGTAGTAAAATCCAACTTCTTAAATTCCAAACTGCCATTCGCCTGAACACTGCTTCGAATACAGCCAAAATAATATTTTGGTGCTTGTAGAGTTTTACTGGCTTACAAATTTCATCCAGTTTGCGGTTTCACCAGAAAGCATGAAGTTTCCCAAGGAATTTATACTTTTCAAAAATCTTTAAAAAATTCAAGCACTTGATTCTATTTATGATCTTTCCTCTTCAGAAGGACCGGCTAATGCTTTGTGCGCTCATTTATTTTGGTGGTGGTATTTTTCATCTAGCTTTAAAAAGTGTTGAAATACTTCTGCCACAGTTTGTTCATGCACTCGAAATGATTTATACAGAGTCTATAAAGTTGAGGTTTGATTTAAAAATTTAAGTGAACAAGATCATTCAACCCCTGAATCTCGGCTCTCCAGAAGAATAATAGCTTGAACGTTTTGGTTAGAATGTAAAAATTATTGCATTAAAAAAGCAATGCAGTTCATAGTTTTAATTTATTTCAAGAATACTGATACTACACACTGAAATCAATACTAAAAAATTTCTGATTTTCAGTCGCTTTCCGAAACTTACCAGATCAATTATTCACTTTTCCGGTATTTTTCGAAAGAAATCATTAAATAACACGTTGAAACACTACGCTTTTCAGGCTTCATCCATCTATAGATGAAGTTCAAATGCGCCGTGCCTGTTTGAATGCCTTGTCATCTATAATCAGTTGGCCTACAACATTTGGAAATATGCTCATTAGTGGTAAATTTGAAAACAGTTTGATAGAAGTGATTATATTCGACGAAAAATTTATAAGATTTTAGCATTTTTGTTTACTTTCATTTTACAATGTTAAGGTACTTTATATTGGCCTGAATGTTACTGTAAAAAGTAATAGTTTTTTCTGTTTCCGCATATAGCTGAATATAGCCTTAAAAAATTCAAACTGTTGTTTGATTATCTATATTCCAAAGCATTAACACAAGCTTTGGTTGATCAGTTGTTTAGATTCTATTTTTCGGTAAATAAATCACCAAATACCACTTTGAAAATGAATATTGTTGTTGACAGCTTTAAATAAATTATTATTATTATAAATTAAATGAGTGAACAAGATGTTTCTTTTCAATTCAGATCTGTCAAGTCCGCATTCCAGTACAGATGAGAGCTCATTTACATACATCGAAGTTCGTCCTCGAATGCATCGTATCCTTATTACTGCGCTTCGTAATGAAGTTGATCCCATGAATCTCTTCCTCACTTTAAGTACTGTTTTATTATAAGATAATATTTTCTCTTTCTTTTGACTTAGGCAATTTATTTTAGCAAAGCTGGTTAAATTTCTGATTCATTTCACTAGTAATATCATGCTTATTTAATATGGTGTAGATTTTTTGTATTCTAGACGTTATTTGTAGATAAGACAGATGCAAAAGATTGTGTCATAAGTGAATTGCTTTCTGAATAAACCTGGTTATGAGTTGAATACTCTTTATGTGGATTGTGAATTAGCAAAGGTTAATTAAGAAATGAAGTTTTTGAAAGTAATTAGTAAAACTTTTACTTCAAAAGACGCAATCAGCAAGATGTGTTTTTAGCTATGTGTACAATACTATGTGAAGAAAGTTGTTTATATGATATGCACATGATACAGGGAAAAAGTATGAAGGAGAAGAGTGAGTGGGAAAATGTTCCATATTCGCAAGAGGGTATGTTATTCTCAATTATTCGATCACAAGTGAAATTATTGATAAATGCTCCTAGCATGTAAATTATACAAGTTTAGTGAATATGAGGTAAAGGAAAGCAGTATCTCTCATATGTGCTGTTTCTTTTGTTAATTTGAAAAAGAAACAAATTAATTGGTAGTATCAAAACTTTTCATTCATTAGAAGGAATATGTATTAAAAATCTCAACTCTAATTCTGTTAACAAATGTGTGAAATTATAGAGTGTTGTGCATCGATAGTGCGTTCGATAGTGAGTGCAGTATGCGACAATTTGTGCAAACCTCAGTGGTCGTCCGAATTATCAGTATGCCTAGCGGCGTTGGATTATCTGAATGCTCTTTCTGTTATGCATCAATCAATTTTGTTCTGCGGAAGTTTGTCCTAATATCCGTGCAAACTTTGTGTTTCGTTGTGTTGTAGTTTTTATGACTTATTAATTGTAAGAATGCCGCACTTTTATTAATTATAATTATTTGAGAACAAAATTTCTTGAACACTTTATAAGGAGAATATTAATTCGTAATCCTTTTCTGGTTCACAAATTAACGGATTATTAATTATTTATTGTTTCAGATGATATGTCGACAGGTTTTCTGGTAGTTACTTCGCTTTGTCGGTTTATTGATACACAACTAATGAAACCTCCGCCTTTACATTCTAAAGATTTACATTCTTCGGTAGGCTTATTTTCTTTTTAGATGCTGTGTTGTATAAGATATATTCCACTTATAATATCTATTATCGAGATATTTAAATGAGCTTGAAGGTTGTGGCAGCATATTTTTCATTGTCTGTTTGGTTATGTGCAGCACCACTACTGTTGGAGACAGAATCTTGTTTAACAACTGTTGCTGAAACCATCGAGTTTGGCTTGACGGGTGGAAAAAATCTTGTAGGTCTTAAACGACAACATTTCTTTCTCCGTTTTAAATCTTGTTCCTTTTTACTTTTTGAAAAATTAATGTTGGTTTCAATGAAAGCGAACTTTTATTCACTATATCTGAAGAATATGAAATGATTTGTGAAATATAATTTATTAAAATTGGGTATACGGCCCTGTGACACATTACAAAAGAAATGAAAATTCTGAATATTTAATCAGATTTTTAGCTTTAAAAGGCCAATTCATCCTGTTTGATATTTTTTCCTTGCAGTATAATTTTAACATTTCAATTGCTTTTTAGCCTCCGTCGGAGCGGAAAGCAGCGAGTAAGCGAGTGGATGATGCTGCCGAAAACTTGTTGTATATGATATTCTCAGCTTTAGTGAGTGATTACTAATCATGCACCAACTGAAATCACATTTCTTTTTCATTTGTTATAAACGAGATTCTACGAACTTCGAAAATCGCAATTTGTGTTTCAAATGCTGAGAAAATGAAGAGAATTTTTTTTTAGATTTACGTCTTAAGAAATATTATGTATTTTCGATTTAAACCCCTATTGGATCAGTCAAATAGTCTGCTTCCGTTAAGCGTTAATATTAGTATTATCGTTTACAGGGTCATGGTAAACAGAATGATATCGAGGATGAAAAGAAGTTATTGTATAAATTTGGTAGCCAGGCGATTGATACTACTAAATTCAGATACTTCCTCATCCGACAACAAACGCTGCTTTCAATTCATGAAGCCACCAAATTATCTGCCATTTCTAACGGTACGCAAACCTGATTTATTAACACCATGCTTGAATTTTAATTTAAATATACTTCTAATTCAACAACGCGTAAAAACAAAACATATCCAGTTTAAAAATATTATTGGTTGTCAGCAGCTGAAAATTTCCTTTGCATTATAAATATCATAATTTTTGCTGCTCTTCATCATTTGCATTGTCATTTTTCGCAGAATTTTTGTTGCAGGATTTCCATCGGTGTTTCTCGTATTACGTACTCCTTATCATGCAGCTTACACATTTTTTGTACAACTGCAGCCATGGGCCGCGACTAGAACAGACAAAGTTACTGATGATAAAGAAAGTGAACATCTCCAGAATGGTGTTAGAATTTCGATGGATTCCAAAAATACTGTCAAATTTTTTCACATACCATCCGAATTCGAAAAATCACACTGTAAATTGTAAGTTCAAAGATTAGACTCGTAACAAATCAAGTCCAAAAGTTAAAGTTCAAAAGGTGAATGAATCAAGTTAGAAGAATGTGCTGATAAATTTGTTTCATTATAAATAATTCAGAAAATGAAAACCTATGTAAGTTTTTCCACTTTCTTTTATAATTCATTATAAGTCACGTTTTACTTAGTTTCATATTTTATTTCGCATCCATATCCAGAGACTCCGTGATTCCGCCACTGCAACCAACACCGGATACAGACCACGTCATTGCTGAATTGACTGATATTCGAAAAAGAATGTCTCAAGGCGAAAGTTGTCTACGTTCCTCAGACGATCGCAATGTTTGGCTTCGTGAACCACTTTCAAAGGAATTATCTAAACTTGCAAGGCCTACAGAGTTAGATCATTTCTTATGACTAGCTGTTACGGATTAACCCTCAAAAAATGTTAATTCTGCAACATTTAAATCGAAGAAATACTTTTCATATATAACAGTTTGACAGATTGAAATAATAAAATAATTCCAGAAAATTTCACTGTTACATATATGCTGGAAACCTATATCCCCTATTCTGAAAAACACTCTATTTTTTCAGGCCGCCAGCAAACTGTAGTGCAGGCCGAATACTTCTCTATGATCTGGGTTTAATTTCAGAAGAAAGTTACAAATCTGGTGATATATTGCTTCTTGACTCTTCGAAGTAAGTTTTCTACTAGTGCTAAGAAGTGTGGAAGGACAAATTAAATTTTTTTCTTACAATACGTTTCTTTCTTGGATATGTATGTCATGAAATGCTCTTTCTTTTTAATTCTTACCATTTCAATATTTAAATTTTATATTGATGAATGATAACAATTACGAGAGCAATTGAAATGATTATGAATACCATTCAGCCCTGACTTTTATCATGATCTGCATCAAATGGTGGACCGTTCACCGACAAAGTTGCTGCAGACTGTTCGCTTATTTTATGTTCGTGATGGTCAACGTAGTGCTATGGATATCCTTGCTAATGCGGTAGGTTTCTTAGCTGAGTAATTTAGTCACCTATTTATTTTGAAAATAGATATCGGCCCTAATTTCTTAAGTAGAGCATATATATGTCTCTATTTGAATATTAATTTCAGGTAACATAAGTTTAAGCAAATTTTCAGGATTTATATATTGATATATAGGATCCTGTTCATTTGCAAGATGTCTCAATGCTAATATAGGGGTAGCATTCCATTGCATTAACTGAGTGAGTGTATTCAAAATTTATTTAATATAAAAAGAGCTCAACCGACTTCGCATATCTTCAAAATCAATCTTTTTAGGTGAAGGTGGTTAATGGTGACGTAGTTTAGTCGAATGATCTTTTTGATTAGACTACTGTTGATTAATTTATATATTTTTGTGACACTAGCTCTCAGTGTCACGAAAAAAGTACACCAATTCTGACATTTTTTCAGATGAATCTGCAAAATACAAGCAACTTATTCTGTAGTTTGTTAGCGGAATTAGGAGAAGGTGTTGAAGTGGAAACGCATCCTCACTGGACTGGTGATTGGACTACTGCTTTCTCCGCTGAACGCAGTTAATATTTATTTCTGTAATAAATCTTGGACTGTTTGAGTACTTCCGTGAAATATCTAAAATGATATAAGGGTTATATTTTCAGAATCTGATGAGTAAGAATAAATTTTTAATCATTTTTGAATTAAAAGTGAAGCATTTTCAATCAAAGAAAGAGAGCAAATCAAATTAGAAAATCAGAAATGTAGGGAATAGATTTCAGCTGTATACTGACAATTCTGGCAAACTAACTTTTTATTTGCATGAATTAAAATAAGTACTTTGATCTTTAAGTCTTAGATTTGCGTGAGTTGATGTCTCAAAAATTAATACTATTGATATATTTATTGAAGTATTAGAAATTTCATCATTTCATGAATTGATGAGATTTAGAGCCAAAAGAAGCAGAGCAGAATTTGGATAACTATATCATTGATGGTTTCACCCATTGTTTGTGGTGGACCGATCCACATATCGAAATTGCCTTCACAACACCAACAGAACGTGTTCTTGCCCGTAAGCAGCAAGCATCTAGTGCTGACTGTGATTTACTTGCGAGCTGTGGTGCAAATGTTTCGATTATTAGTTCCGATGAATGTAGTGACTCGGATCACGCTGTTAAGTTACAACGTGATTTTGGTTCGCTTTTGAAACGATTAGCTTATTCATGTTATTTTGTGGGTAACGTTTTTTGTATTCAAAAATTCATGTTTGGAAAATTTTCATTCCCAAATATTTAAAAACGTTAACGTCGTTTTTATGCACATATCATCAGTGGTTTGCAGACCTTCGTTTACTTATTCATTTATCTCTAATATACCGATGCTTATTTTTGCATAAAATTTTGATTTGTAAAGTTTTCAAAATAATCATTTGTTGATTTCTTTCAGGTGGTCGAGCATTAAGTCATTCATCCAGTGATGAACGATCAGCTGGACAAACGAGTGGTAATAGTAGTGGGCGATCAAATAAACTGCTTTCTGAAACACTTCTTCCGCCGCACAAAAAAAGTTACTCAGGTATTGATTCTGGGAGTGAAACAAAAGGTAATTATTTCGAGAAGTGAACTTAAAACTCAGCTTAGATCTATTTGAAGGAAAACTGTTTCAGAAGATTTGGCGGATGATTTGAGACGGATGTAAAGGCTAATGATTTGAGCATCAATTAAGGTCACATATTTTTGAAGCTGTGTTGTAGAAATTCAATTTTGAAGTAATAAATGAATTTTGTTCAAACATAGACTCGCCATTTTTTTGCATATCAGTATAGAATCATTTCATATTTCAGAAAATGGTTCAGAAAGGATTACGTTCGTTAAGCGCAATTCCGACCAACGTGTATATGTGATCTTCCTGGAAAGAATCGAAGACATGCACTATTTCCCATATGGTTTGTGGTGATATGAGTTTATTTTCTTGCTTTTCATATTCAGTTTGCATTGCAGATTTTTTTGTCACTTATTGTTATTACAAGTCTTCGTCTGTTTCTAGAGGAAATGTTCCCCATGACATCGGATGATTCATTATGCAGTAAAGAGAATAATGCGAGACCTGATTTGATTATGATTTTCGTTTCGGAAGTGGAAGGCCAACTTGTTCGAATCAATGTAATTGGCGATTGGACGAAGTAGGTGTTCAGTTTTCAAGGTTTTGTCCGACTTGACTTAAGAATTTTATTAATAAATTTGATTGAATTTTCTTAATCTTTTTTCTTAGATGTGGTTTGCCAGGACCGTTGGTTGATGGTTGTTTAGTTTCTAGCAGCGCCTTACCAACTCTTTTGAAACATACAATCATTAGTATTGCTCGGCGAAGGACCGTTGAACTGGAAAAGTTTGTCAAATTTTCTATTTTTTGGTTAATGCTTTACTCATATGAACTTTAAGCTTTTAGATGTTTAGTTAATAAATTTTATGTAGGACAAGATTTATTTCCATACGTTAGATCTCGGTATCATATTTCTATTCCGCATAGTCAGGTAGGGCACTAGGCAATTTTCTTTCATTCGCGACTGGAAACAAAATACTCAGAAAAAAAAGCAGGCATTGAAATGACCATGAAGTTAAGTTTTTGAAATATAAAAATATTTAAATACTTGAATATTCTTATATTTCATAAGCTTAACGAAACCAGTATTTGCCATTCCAGTTATCAGTTGGTAGCATCAAAACGTCGACGTACAATTCAGGAGTTCG
Organism: Acanthocheilonema viteae; assembly: GCA_900537255.1. Lineage (NCBI taxonomy): Eukaryota > Metazoa > Nematoda > Chromadorea > Rhabditida > Onchocercidae > Acanthocheilonema > Acanthocheilonema viteae. The sequence continues at coordinate 54,339 of UPTC01000108.1, read as the reverse complement.
CCCAGAAATATGCAATCAAGAAGTCATACTGTGATTTTGTCGAATTATTACTGAACGAATGATTTTTAAGAATTGTTAGTATTATATAAACTAATTAATAAAATGAAGATTATTCAAACATAGAAAATATATGTATAAAATTCATAAAAAATTTGTTTAATACGAAGGCTTGTAAAGCTGTTTTTTTGGAAAAATGAATTATTTATGATAGACTTTCTCTTGTTGATACATTTTAGCTTTCTATTACTTGTTCATTTTTGTTATATAAAGAATATAAATATATGAAAAATTGAGGAAAATCCTTGTTATTATTGTTTTACAGATTTTGAATTCTCTATTTAATAAGAATTTGTCATCTTATGACGAACATCTAATAAATTATTTCTCACTTCATATAACGTTTCACATTGTAACTTGATTGATTTGCAAAAAAAAGTTCAAACAAGAAACTAGGTGATATTAATGATTTTTCTCCTCTTTTATATCATTAGAACATTTCAAATCATTCGGGGATTGTTTTTTCGTTTTGTATGATTTCAGACTTCAATACCGATAACTTTGAAAAATGCCAGCTAATAAAAAAATATAATTAATAAAAAATATAATTATAACTTATTTCGACTGTCGCAACTCACGAGTGTGTAAAACAGATTGACTATTCCGTTTGGCTTTAGGTGGGTAAGTGAAACCTAAGGTAATTTATTTAAAAAAATCCAGATTTACAGTTTACACTGATAAGAAAAGCATGTCGTGATTAACTGCAGGACTATCACTAAGCTGTAGAGATTTGAATTTCAGATTCATCAGATTCAATCTTCGCTGCGTTTCATTTTTACTTCCATGTAGTGAATTGATTTAGAGTGTTGAATCTCAGGAAGTGGACAAGTAATGAAGAAATGTGTTGCTAATTTTTTATTATATAAATGCAAGATTTTCTAAAATAGCGAAAACATCATATTAAAATCAATACAGGTGAATTTCATTCCGTTTTTCCAGACCGATCCTCCCAGATGTTGCAGTATTCTTCATGCTATTTAAAATCCTTTCTGTGTTGTATTATTTCTCTTCCGCTTTTTGATACTTTTTTCAGGTCATATTTCTTTCTCCAGATTGTACATTATCTTACCAACTGATAAAATATTTTATTATCAAATAGGTCATTGAAGAAGTCCTTGAGAGACACTGATATAAATTCACAATTAATGAAAAAGAATCTATCTGTGATAGGGATCAATCTTTGATTTAATTTGGTAAAAATATATAAATCGTTACGGGATATATCTGAATGATAGTAAATTGCGACATTACCCAATTTGGGAAGAATTTGTTACCAACAATGTTCTGAAATTCAAATCAGAACACGAATATTTTCCATAAACTTTTTCACAGGTCATTTGTAAATCTTAAATACGCAACAGACAATGTCAAGTGCGGTCATGTCTATTACAGTTTAGGATTTTAAATGAACTGTTATTACAGTTGCTCTTATACTGGTATTTTTGTGTTATTAGTGAAGCAGAATGTTCCTTTTTTTTATTCAGTTACTAGTGAATTAGCGATACCGTTATGGCAATAATGACAAAAATGATAATAAAAGTGAACGCTTTTGTACCATTTGTTTCACATCTGTACTATAAAATAAACATTCTATCTAATTAGAGTAGAATGAAAATAAATAATAAATTTAATTGCAAATTATCATCTGAATTTTTAGGCTTCCCCAGTATGATATAATATAAATGTGAAAATGAAGAATTATTCCGTGGATTTGGCTATGTTTCTTGCACAAATGAAATCATTAGTAAGAGATTTGAGGGCATCGTGGCCATCATTTTTTTTGAGTGAAAAGTAAAAGTACAAAGTATCTAATTGCGTAAACACACTTCTTTCTTTCACACAAAAATTTTTCATATTTCAGGCAGAGATCAATCAATATGATGGGAATATTGCTAAAAATTGTTGTTATGGGGGTTAAATTATTGATCATATTTCACTCATTAATTATTAATCAAAGTTTTTGTGCGAATTTTATGATATAGATAAAATTAAGATTTAGAAAAAGAAAAAGAAAAAAATGCGAACATGACCTCGTGACCTCTGATTGGTATTGTTTGGAATTGATGTGACCTAAAATGATGATTTTTTTTTCTTTTAATCAATGGGATAGACGGATTTGAAAATTAATGACTATATATAGTCAATATGACTGTTAACACTTGTGATATTTCGCAGTATCACGATTCCAATACTATGTAATCCTAACTATTAAGACCAGTTTTTGGCATCAAATAATAAATACAATTTATTTTCATCAAAAAAAATTTTTTTTCTCAAATATCGTAAATATCTGTAGAAACAGCTGCAAATATTTGAATGTCTGAAGCACTATCGTTTTAGTTTTTATTAAATCTTATTCTTTCGCACAGAGAATAAATTTTTTGGACTTTCAATTGGTCCATTGATTCGAGTTCTTTGTATATCTTTATTCCTTCTAGTAACCACTTCGTTCTCTTTCATTTTATATTCTCAAAAATGAAATTAAAAAGGATAAGCAAACTTGGACTATGTTTCTTCTAGTTTATCCATCATCAACAATTCACACCTGATGTTTGGACTATAATCATTGCTCTTTTTTCATAAACAAAATTTTCACCATTTCGTTTATTTATCAGTTTTTCACTTCTTCTTCCAAAATTTCTGCCGGAAGTAAATATTAATAAATTTCAATATCATTTAAAAATCACGTTTCATAACATAGTTATGTTATGCTCTTTCCATTATGACTTTGTTATATATTTAGAGACAACATTTCAAGTCTTCAAAAATTTCGTTATTATTGGTAATTGCCAAAAGTGATCTGTTAAGTCAATGTCACTATTATTCATTATTACGCCAATAATCATTGTTAGAAATACGCTTCATATTTCATATTTCATCGAAAGGTGGCTACTGTTCTTTGTCTTAACCCTTTGTTTCATTCCCTTGCTTTCTTCAATTTTTAAAAATTAAAATGATTATATCACATATAAAATTTCGAAAACTAAGATTACATTACGCTTTCACAAATCAAAATATCGATTCCATTCAATTCAATTATCCTAACAAGTGATGTTGCAAGTGATTACGGTGCAAGTTTTGTTTAAATTGTATAATTTATATAATTTCGGATGATATTTCAGCTAATGAAACATAAACAAAACCATAGATTTATCCACTGAAATGAATGCCCATAATAATGGTCAGTTTTTTCAACTGTCTGCTTTATCAATCCTTTTTCTGTAATTAGAACTTAAATATATCATGGTAAATAATTAATTATGTGTCAAATAAATAGTTTTTCATTTCATAGTGTTTGAAAGTCTTATTTTATGTCACAAACCAATCATTTCAAGGAATAAAGTATTGTAGAAGATATTGTAAGAGATCGATAACAACAAGTGGAGGATAGGGCTTCATCAACCTTAACAAAATATGAAATGAAAGATAAAATCACAAAATTTTCTTTCACATTAATTTTTGTAAATCATCGCTGATTCAAACTCCTCGGAATAATTGATTCTGAGATATGAAAAGAAAAAATTTTGAAAGAGAGAAAAGATGCAGTCTTTATCAAATGCAGTATTCCTTTTATTTTCGACGTCCTACAACTTGTTACTTACTTAACTATGTAGTAATGATATTATGTAAGCCTTTATCATTGTCAGTTATTTTAGTGAAATCTGACAAGGAGATTTAACGTCAATGTTCGTTTTACATGTCTTTCATGTAATGGTCTTCTAGTTTTTGATTTAAATATATGAGAATAACTGTCTTATTGAGAGCCAAGTCGTTAATTTTGATTTAAGACTAGACTACAGGACTTGAAAAATTCTTGAATCAAAATTTGATAATCGGTATAGGTAATGATATATAATATTGTTGGTGATATTTTTCTTCTTTCCTTTTATCTTCTCTCTTTTCTGCTATTTTTTTATTTTCCTATTTGTTCTGTCTTAGTTTTATATGAAATATCTCAGTAACTTTCAATCGAATTCTAAAATTCCGGTTCAGAACATTACCTGGACAGCAAATAACACTTTCCTCCCGTTATAATTATATTAAAAAAAGAGCAGTAATACGTAATTCTTTTTATGTTACAACTCGATTTCATTCATTTCTCCTTATAGTACTGAATTATCATTTACATCATAATTTCAAAACTTTTTTAAATAATTGTCGCAACACTTACACATATTTTAAAAGATAAATATGATTTAGGAAGATATAGCAATATATGATGGGAATGTCAAAATAGTACACCTAAAAGTGATTTTAATAAAGTTTATTTTCATTTCATATGCAATATTATTTCCAATTGTTATGTGCATTTAAAAAGAGAAATAATATGAAATGAATATAAATTAAATTGCTCGAAGGCAATTTGCTTAATTAATTTCTGTGAGATAGAGGTAGAACAAATTGTTGAAAGAAGTTCAATTTAACAGATAGAAGGTGTAATGCGTGCATTTACTCTCTAGCAAGTATCATTAGAATGGATCATTTCTAATCGTTTATTCATCCTCCGCCAGAACTTCGAAAGTATTACGAAGTGTTCTCGATCAATTGACGAATTCATAGCATCATTTTTTGGAAGATTGCCGAAGATTTGTTAATAGCGCAAAAAAAATTTTTTTTCGTTTATTCGAAAGTATTTTCAATCAGTCATATTTTGGAACTTTAAAGTTGGTCACAAAAATAGATTAATTTATATTATTAGTTTACATTTAAAAAAAAACGTTATTGTGTGCACTATTTCCTACAGGAATTCTTTAATTTAATTTTAATCCAAAATTAATTACAGATGTGGGCTGTTATTACTGTTTTATTTGCTATTTTTTATTTGGGGTATGTGAATAGTGTGACACAGTTTTATCGTGGGTAATTTTCTTTTATGATTTCTTTAATTTCATCTTTTCATTACAGTGAGCGAGTACTGATTATCTCAAATTATATCATAAACATGCATTTTCACTCAACTGATTTTATTTCATACGTTTAAGATAGTTAATTTTATTTCATTATTTTTCAATAAATCAAATTGTGAAGGAATTACAATTATCATTTTTTGAACATAATTATATTTAAAAACCACAATGGAAGTTTAATAGATTTGAAGCAAATTTAGATACAGTTTATTGCGATTTCCAACAAGAACAACGGACTGGTTGGAGGAAGTAGAAGCCGATGGCTTTGCTTTAAATAATGCAAGTTGAAATTGAACTTTAATGATGTTAGCCTATCTTACATAAAATTGCCAACTATTCGGTGTCATTATTAGGAATGCTATTGATGATTTGAATTTTCGGTTCCCTAATTTTTAAAATATTTCTTAATTTTGACGACACGATTAAGTATTTAGGAAGAAAATTAACACAAAAGCAATATTTGAAATTTTTCCAATGAAAAATTTGATAGTAATAAGATGCTATTAAATTTCCGGGATTGAAAAAAACATTAATTGACATATGGGCGAAACCGAATATGTATCGGAACCATGCGGATGTGCTGGTTGCACCGGAATTCTTGGATCCATTTTTGGCTTTGCTCAGAATGCGTGGTATCAATGATATACATATCGTTGTAAATGATATACAAAAGTAGGTTAATTTAATTTGCTTTCAATAAATGCAATAATTCTATTTCAGATTTTCAAAGAGGGCAGAAATTTTTTTGCTTTGTTTACGAAAAAAAATCAGATTTTAGTTTTTTAAGAGATCAATAGCGAAGGTTAAACATTTTTTCTTGAAATTTTATTTATGGATTTTTGGAAACATTAATGCTACCTAATCTACATTCATTCCATGTGAACCAATTTTATCAAAACGTTTCAAGCAAAGATGAGTGCTATCATTGTTAAATATTTGATGCTTTTTTTTCTCCACTCTACTTGAAATCTTCAACGAATGAATAAATCAGATTCACACTTAGAAAGAATCGGCATAAATTGAAATTTGAGTTTTTTTGCTAAGAATGCAAATTAGACATAAAAAATCTTAAATTTCAAATAAGATATGAAAATTTTCCATAAAATTCTATTTATACAGAGAAATAGATCGAGAGAGAAGAGATTTAGCTTATGCAATGAAACGTTCGCGACGTTCCATGAGAGATAATTCATTAGCCAACTTCAATCTCATTGCTTATCATCGTTATGATAAGGTTTGTTATCATTCAGTGATTATCTAATTCTTAAGCAGACAGTGTAATCGGATTATAAATTTCTTCCATAAGAATTTTAGTGGGATTTTTTGAGTCTCGAGAAAGTGGAATTTATTGACTAACCCATACAGCTTAAAAGATATTTTCTTTTATAATTAATTTTTTAACTTTTTTAATAATTATTATCTTCTTCCTGAATGGTTGTTACAGATCGTGAAATACTTGGAAATGCTTTCAAGATTATATCCAGATTTAGCTGAAATTTTTAACATTACTAAAACATATGAAGATCGCAATTTAATTGGCATTAAAGTTCGTATTGTTTGTTTCTTTTTTTCGTTGATGAACCCGATCTGGTAACGTCTAAGGAGTTGTTAAAATAAATTTCAGACTATCAGAGATGAGATTCAAATTCGGTACTCTATTCCATCCAAATAATCAAAATGATTTCAGTGAGAAAAGTTAATAAAGAAAGTTTTGAGATGAATAAAAATTAATATATTTTGAGATGAATAAAAATTAATATACCCAATATAGATCGGATCACAAGTTTCATACAAACCTGCTGTATTCATTGATGCAGGTGTTCATGCGAGGGAATGGATTGCACCTGCAACAGCCCTTTATATCATTAACAAGGTTAACTTTTTTATTCAAATTAATGATTTTGCTACAAATCGATAAACTTTCAAATGAGCGGTAAAATTTCTGTGTAAATTTAAAGTTGAAAGGTAAGGTGGATTTTAATTAATAATATTTCCAGCTTGTAACTGAATATGCAAAAAATCCCGATATAACAGATATGGTAGATAAATTCGACTGGTACATTGTCCCAGTGGCGAATCCGGATGGATACGAATACAGCATGACTACTGTACATGAACTTTGAATTTTTTTAAAAACATCGATTTAACGAAATTTATTCAATATGAGATCAAATTTGAAATATGGCTTAAAATATAATATTTTATTTCAATTAACCATCACAGTGAATTTAGGTCAATCTTGTCTTTTTTTAATACTTTTTGTTGCAATTCAAAAAATGTCTACATTTTATTCCAGTTAAAAACTTGATGGTGAATTATAGTTCAATATGATTGCGAATAGAAAAAACAGCTTTTAAATTTTGGTAAAATAAACTATACAGAAAAGAATTAATTATCTTAAAAAGTAAAGTTATTGAGAAAAGACTTCTTGAAGTATTTTGTAATGAAGGAAATTGTTAAAGTCGATCTTCCTCAAAAAATTTATAATGAATGCTTTCGGTCTTAAAATAACATTTTTGATGCCCTCAATTTTTCATTTTTTTCTGTAGTTGGACAATTTAAAGCACATAAGATGGCCAAGTAGTTTTGTATCACATTAACCGAGCATTGTTATTATAGTGTTCATCCTCAAAGACATTGATCAATAAATGATACAAAGATTTATTTTACCTTAAAAAAATCTCAAGAAGTAAACAAAGCAATATGAATATGCAAAGAAAATTATCCATAAGATAAATATGATAAATCGGTATAAATATTATTCTTGAGAAACAATACTACCATCTTCCATCTTTCGAAAAAATGAGATTCGAACAAGTTAAGGTGAAGTTTAAGGTAGTCCAGAACAAAAAGATACCATGAATCGAGATGGAAGGACTTATTCGTCTACTTCTCCGGCATCACTTTCTAGGATCGATTATGGAGAAAGACACGATCAAGGAATGCGACAATTAACAGATGGTGTGTTGGCGCTGATGCGAACAGAAATTGGGGTTATCGATGGGGAGGCTAGTTTCATTATTCCATAATACATGAAATTTAGAAGCAATGAACTTCACAATTTAATTCTGAGCAATGTCTCACTGGCTTAGGATAATCACTTCTTTATAACAGCCTATTACTGTAGATTAATTTTCATATTTTAAGTTATTCTGACTGAAAAAATTTGAATGGTGCTTTACAGAAGCAGGAGCAAATCGCAGTCCATGCTCAAATATCTATCCCGGCTCAGCAGCATTTAGTGAAGCAGAAACAGCAGGCATTCGAGATTTTATCAGTTATCAGATTCTTGACCTCAAGATTTACATTAGTTTGCACAGCTATGGACAGTTATTCCTCGCACCATGGGGTTATACCAATGATAAACCGAACAATTATTATGATCAGGTGAGTTATTGATAAGATTTTTTTGATTTTATATTTTATTAAGCTATGCCTGATCTATTTCAAGGCGCATCTGACAAATGATTTTCTTGAAAGCAGATAAATCTACTTTAATTTCTCGAGTAACCTAACACAAGCATGCTTATCAATAAACAGGTTGCACCATTAAAATATTGTAATCATGCAAATTAACTTGCTGCAAGTATCCCTGCACGCTAAGTAAAGCGAGTATATATATATATATATATATGTTTTATTTTCACGCTGTTGATTGCAGAAGCAGGCAGCAAGCTTAGCAGTAGAGGCTATTCGAAAGAGAACTGGTGCAAAGTATAACTATGGAACTATTTCTGAACTAATGTGTTAGTTCTCTCGTATGTTCCTAGGCTTTCAAAGATTGTTACATATTTAACTAATAAGTTTTGAACTGAAAATGCATTTCTACGTATAGAAAATCCTCTTTGTAATAAATTGCGATAAAAATTCAGAGAGACATTTGAAAAAAACTTTACAATTCTTGGAGTACAAAAAAAATACTCTTTAAAATTAATATTTCAAATTTTAAATTTCTTTGGGTAAATTGAAATTAATGCAGATCCAGCATCAGGAACAAGTATCGATTATATGCAAGACAAAGGTATACCTTATATCTATGGTATTGAGTTGAGGCCTGAAGATGCAAATAACAACTTTGGTTTTACTATTCCCGTACGATTTATTGAACCTACAGGCTAGTTTTAATCGATATTATTTTAATAACAGTTACTTAAATCAGATCTAATCAATTAATAAGAATAAATTAGGGTTACACCATACAATTAGATTGCCAAATATGTATTTTAACAGTTTCGAATAAGAAAAGCAGTTCAAATAAAGTGAATTAATATTTTTTAATATTAATTCAATTTATTTAAAGAAGAAAAATTTGAGCACCAATTGATGGCAGGTTAGCCTAAAATTTTGTAGATTTCAAGTATTCATGCCATCAATTAATTCTCAAAACATTTAGAAATATCAGATTACAAAAAAAGTACCATTATTAGTACCACTTAACTTAACTTTGAAATCAATAATTTCAGGTGAAGAGATGATATCAGCGCTACGAACAATGACAGATTATGTGATTCAGAAAAAATTATAAATTAATTTCGTTTCGTTTCGTTTTATATTCCAGAACTTATTTACCATCACAAATTCAAGAATCTCAAAGCGAATAAGGCTACACAGAATTTCAATTTTTTACGATGGCAAGTTCATTGCATATCTCTTATGATTCAATTTTCCTGCTTTCATTTTTATTGCAACCCCAACTAATTTCAGAGGTTGCTCAGAATAGTAATGATTAATTAAATTATACTTTATTTCAGAAGTCGAAACTGTGAATGAATGTGTCACCATTGAATTGGTACGATATCAATGAATTAGCACGAAGAAACAAATTGGCTCCTGAAAATACTTGCCCTAACCTGTATTGGCAGTACCTAAATTCGATAAAAGTAACTTGCAACCCCTGAAGTTTCCAATCAATTTCTTAAAAATTTATAAACAAGTGCACATAATCTCAAAATTTCGGTATAAATTAGAAAATGAGAACTGTACCACTTTTGCATCATAACTTTTTGGTCAATGTCGCCTTTTTCGATATTCATTTTTATTTATATGCTATTCCACTTTCTATACTGCGATCTACATGAGCTTTAATTAAACTATATCGATAATTCATTGTACCCAGTAATAATAACGATCTGTTTGATTAATCAAGTAATTAGCAAAAATGTTCGAATTTTATCCAACCAAATGCATTCCTTATTCTAACAAAAAAAAAAGTAGGATTTGTGATGCATTTACCGCTTGAAAGATTTTGCTATTACACATTTGGATACACATTTGGCACATTTTTACTTTGTAGGATTTTCAAATAATTCTGTACACAAATATCACTTTCACATAAAGAAGCACAATACAAACTGATATATCGATATAGTTACCGGGCTATGAATTATACTTCAATAAAATTTTTGGGGAAATGAAATTTAGACACGATTAGCTCCTTCTCAAATTCAATAATCAAAACCAAAATAATCAAAAAAGAATCCAAAACTTCTTCCGATATCAGTGATAGTAATGATAGTGTTGATATCAGATATGAAAAGAACTTCAGAAGTATTTTTGAGGAAAAGTTCCCGAATATACATGTATAAACTGTAATATCAACACGGAACTAAGCGTATAAAATGACATTTGAGAATTTATAACATAAGTGAGTAAACCTTTTAAAAGGAAAGATTAAAATGAAAAAGGAATGATAAGCATTATTGCATGAATAGGCATATATGATACAATATTTAATATACATGATAAATACATTTACAGCTTGCCTCAGTAGTAATATCAAATAAAAACCGGTAATTAATAATTTTCAATGCAGCAAAAAGTTTTTCAATCAAAAAATGCTAAAAATACTATAAATTAAAAACTTTACTTTCGAACATCGAATTTCAAAAAGCAAATTGCCACTTTAAGGTTCTTTTCAACGATAATAAATTTAACTAAAAATTCTATGCAACTGTTAATTTATCCAATCAAAAATTATGCTCTGTTAATATAAGACATACAGATTATGCTAAACTGCAAATCAATAGCTATTTATAATTTTCAATAAAACTACACCATTATAATTAATGATAGAATGATTTATATTCAAAATACTAGTTTATAAGTACACAGCTTGTTAAACTTCATAAAATCACAATGCGATAAATTGCGATACCACCGAAAGTAGTCTATCGTTGCAGTTTTTAATTTGGCAGAAAACCCGTAATATAATAGATATAACATATGCAAATAAGAAAAAATAGGATATAGAAAAAAATCTATGCATGCTTAGAATCACCAACCAAAATGTTAGCATTTGTGTAGCAAATATTTTTTTAGGCCGGTTGGTAACTTCAGCTCCCGTACTCGACAGATACGTTCTTTTCCTAAATATGTTCGAATTGATCGTCGGCACAATTCCAAAAGCGTTAACGGTTCAGCTGTAAACAAATAAATAAAAATATTATTTTAATTATAATAGTTGATAAAATAATGAGTGCATTTAATGCACTATGTGCTATAAGACTAATTTAGAAGAAAAAAGCTGTTCAATGCCTAAAAGTCCAAATTTGAGATTCAGTGAACCTTAACACAATACAACAAACTTCTGTCATATCATTGAAGTTATGTTTGATATCATCAAAAATATACAAAAATACAAGGACCTACAACGTATAACAACAAAAAAACACATCGACAGTTTTTCCGACACCAACAGACATTGCATGGCATTAAAATGAATCATGTTTGAAATTCTAGGTTACTTAATATTTCGACAAGGTGTTTTTAAACCCATACTTTCGTGCATCCGAAATATTTGCAATATCAAAATATAAGACATTACAGTTAGCAAAACACTAATATCAAAAAAGGGAAGCTTAAAAAGGTTAGAAAGACTGATACACCTTGCTAATGCTAGGAACCTTCCAGACAATAAAATATTTTCAGTTTCAGCCAAATTCCATATCAAAGAAAGTCTTTTGTATGATAACACTGATAACATGATTAAAATTCTTTAATTCATAACTTTCAGCTCTTCAATTTCTTACAAAATTAAATATAAAAAATCCGCGGAAAACTAACGGTCAAGTCCTCCAAGATATTTAATCGTAATTTCACAGTGACCCCAAACAGCAGAAACAACTGGATATAATTCTCGACCTTTCAAACCCGTAAATGCTACACCATAATAATCAGCATCAGAAGCAAAGGCCATGTATCCTTCGTCCATATCAAGAATACAATAGAACTGATCAGGTGCCAGATGATTTTCATCGCGTAATATACATTTAGGATATGTCCAACCGTTTGTATTCTTTGAATCATGGTAACACTTATTGCGTACTAAAAATGTTTGTGATATTACAATTTGAAATTTGATGACTTCGACTTAAGCGAAGACTATAGACATATTGTCCAGTAAACTACTGGCTCGTTGAAGTTATTCTAATGCTTTCCGCAAGATCATTACAAATGTAATTTAGTCTTCTTGTATATGAAGTTAGACAACCAGTACTAGGAACTTTTAGATTGGTTATAAATAGCATCAGAAAAAAAAAATAGTATCAACAATGGACTATAATTCCTCCAATTCAATTTAGTTCCAAGAAAATGTTAAGATTATACAGAGTTTTAGGATCTATCAAAAAAACAACTATTGAGATAGGGCAAATGACAAAGCAGATTCTGGCTGGCACATTAAGGAGAGCTTTTCGTTGATAATGCAATCAGCACCACTTACAGTCAAAAAATATAAATAAATTCTCCTCAAGTGCATCTTATAATCGATTAATCATAATAAAAGTTCATGTCTTTTCAGTCTTCATCGCAGATGTAAATAGAAAATTATAACGATGAACAAAGAGATGAGATTAACAGAAAAAAACTAACTCAAATCCCATCCATATGATTCACTATTCGAACCAATAAGTGAAGTATAACCAACAGCATGCAATGATGCTGCTTTCGTTGCTACACCAACTGAAGCATGAGTTCCTCTTTGTCTCTGTGGCCATCTAATTTGCCAAACATGGAAACCTTTCGAGAAACCAATCTTAAAATGAAAAGACTAAAATTAAAAATGAAAGTCAGCAAAGTTCACTGTCTGAATTTAGTGGAAGAAAATATGGTTAAAATTTGTTAATGAAAAGTGGATTTACAATTAACACCTAAAAAAATTGAGTTTGCAGATCTTTTTTTATTGCCAAAAGTTCTTTCGATCAAAAATGCTTCCAAGTTAAAAACACCAGCTGACAAATAAGCCATAATCTGGACTTGAATAAATGCACCTGACATTTACTCAAGTCCCGGAGATATTTCTGTGATGGAAATTCTTCACTGACCAATAAAAGAAGAGGAATAATCCTTCTCTTCGTTATTCATGGTGCCATAAGGTAACTTCTAAGGGAAACCAATAGTGTTAATTTACAGTTTTACTCTGTATCAGTTTGTAGTGGTCATTCGCAATATATTGGTCAACTACAACGGTTTTGAGACTTGTGGAATTAAAGGATTTCTATATTTGAAAAAGGTCTATCAAAAAAATTAAGTCTAATATAACTTGTGCATATCTAATTATTCAGTTCTCCTGTCTAACCATACTTTAAATCATCAACAAATTAAAGACATAAGCAGCATGCGATTATTTCAACTAAGAAAAATCGATAGAATCTAAATAGGAGGATGGAAAGCCAATTTTCAAAAATAAAAAAAAGCGGACTTCCGGATTTCATAAATCGCTTAATTCACCTTAGCACGAATGGAGTCGGTGGACTGAGCAACGGGGTGTCTGTGGAATGTCAATCGATCATCATCCTTAACAAAAATATTCAATGAGCGATCATCTGGATTCCATGCATATGCTTCCATTACTTCAAGCGGTGGTGGTGAAGAACTGATTATTATATCAAACCGACTTGGACAGAACATGTCCTCATAATAAGAACCCTGTAAAAAAGAACCAGAAGATCTGATTTAAAATTCCGCTGACTTAGAATTTTGTTAACATTATGATTACGGAAATCTACAAATGTAGGCACCGAACCAAGACTCAGAATTAATGTATTATGAGGGTACATGGATGGGTATGTATCAAAATATGAGAAGTATCAAGTGTCCGCACATTAAAGTGTAGAAACAGACCGCAGGATTAGCATTTGACTGGATGCGTGACCGTGAACCATTCAATTCCACCACCATGGTCGCAGTGCGTGATATAGAATTCGAAGCGCCGTTTAAGCTTCGAACAGCTAGACTCTGTTCACGTGAAGTACGATTGGAACGAGTGAAAAGATGCTGTCTCCGTAAGCTGCTGCTGCTTCTGTTGCTACTACTTCCACCAATTTCAGTAACAGTATTGCTAACCCACTCTTCAGTCACACTTGATCCAGCTTGTGTTTCACGTGAAGGGCGGAAAACTCTACGTGTCGCAACATTTTGACGAATGGTTGGCTGCTGCACCACTGCACTGCTACCGCAAATGACAACATCATGCCGTGGTCCAGTTAGTGACGGTACATCTGAAGTGAAAAAAACCTTCCGAAAGAAAACTTATAATTGTTAGACGAATTAATGCTTACTTATTTCAGATCAGAAATAAATTAAGCCAAGGTGATGTTGAGGAATATCAGTTTCTGACAGTTTCTAATATTTCTGATATACAATATCAGTTTCTCAATCTTCAGAGGAATTCAAACAAAAATCTTTATGCTTACACTTAACGCAAATAGTCGATAATTATCAATGATAAACTTCGGAGAAAGGCTACAGAATTTACAGTAAGATAACTTCAAGGTTGAGTATTGCCGAAGAAAAGATTGTAGGACTTAAGCTTTCAGGAAAAATACATCACGGAAGTTTCCTTTCTACACCTTAGTGTGACATCGAAATTTTCAGAGATCCAATGGCACCAATGACTAAAAAAACAATACAAAAAAATTATAAAAAATAAACACTAAAAAAAAGTGCGATAACACTATCGACAAAAGTTTCATATCCAATTAATTACATTCACACTATTATGGAAATTTGAACCATATGATGTTTATCATCTAGTTTGCCATCCCTCCTTCATTTTGGACGTTGAAGCTTATGCTTTGTCTTTAGTTTTGAAAGTAGCTAATTAACAATTTCTCAGTATGCGTCATATTGATATATCTGTGACATACTTTATAATATATATAAAATAACGACTGGAAACAAATTCGGGCATGGAAGCAAATAAAAAAGTGAAGAAGAATTCTGGATGAAAATTTAAGATCTACTGTAAAGCTGATAGAATTTTGCAGAGAAAACAATAAATAAAAACTTGTGAACAAAAAAACAAAAAGAAATTTTATTGCAGAAAGAAGAAGGATGCTTTCTAATTCGTTTAAAATACCATGGTAAACATGTCCCTTTTTTGCATGTCTTTTTTCCTTTTTTATAGATTCAAGAAAACAGTCACCAATATATGAAGGAATAAAAGCAAAGTTTGAAGGAAAATAGAAAATACAGTACTTTATTTAGGAAAAATTAATGGTTTTATCATGGATTTATTTCTTAGAGCATAATCTTTTCAAAGTAAAGTTTTTACACCTGAACATAAATTTCCGCGTATTCCAGAATAAAACATTCATTGTCAGAAAAAAAACCAAATCATATGTCCCATGTCAAACTAACACAGGCACTTGTAATTTATATAATTTTAAACACATGAGAAAAGCAAAATGAAAGACAATTTTAGACCAAGTGGGATAGCTCAACAGATGAACAGGTACTGATATTAAAATAGGCACATGAAAGAAACACACTTTAGTAGTACATGCGCAAACAATACATGTTGATGGACATATGCGCAAGTTAAATATGTCTGAAATGCGTTCCAATATAACAGTTGATAAGATCTGAGCCAAAGAATGACTCATATATTCATGAAAAATATTCCGTTTGAAACATTAAACTTATTAAACTTAGTGCGAATTTCGTACAAATGAAAATTGGTAAAAGTGTTAAGAAATTGAAAAAATTTCTATTAAAACGATCAATCAGAACAAAATTATTTTCACTACAAAATTGACTTTTGAACCGATTCAAATTTCATCTGATAACCAGCGAATAGCAAAGAAAATAAAGATCGGAAGCTTAAGAAACAATGACAATTAAAGGAAGTAACCTCATCTAAAATAAGAATAATAAGACACGATAAAGAATGAAAAAGTATGTTATCGTCAATCAAACAGGTTTCCCGAATGAACTGTGGAAAGAAATGAGGTCTAAATAAGGATCTATCACGTTTATCATTCTCCTCATATCCCAGTGCCTTTGGAAGCGATCGTTTTATCATACCAATTTGCTATAGCATTCAAAATCCCTTAAATTACTTGCTTTAATCGAAATGATGACGAGAAATACTTAACGTCCTCGGAAAATTGAAAATCTAATATTAATAACCTAAAACTCGTAGGCAAACTATTGATCTCACATTAAAGTCTTCCACAAACAATTACTTAAAATCATTATCACTGATATAAATCTGAAAAAGAATAATTATTCCGAGAACAATTATATAACGAATTCACCTGATTCAATTCTGCAATTAAAACTTATGGAATAAAGCGAAATCTTTTCAACATGAAAAAAATGTCTAAACTTGGAAAGACTTCACTACTTTCACCTCCACTATTGAAGTTAGGAAGACATCCTACCCAACGATGAAAATTATAACATTCTTCAATACAAATTCAAAAGAAAAGAAAACTGAATTAAAAAATTCATAAATCTTGGATATCTTTACAATTCTCTATTTGAAGTGCTTCATTTCTTCATTTCGAAAGTTTTTAGATATCGTTATTCAATAGACAAGAAAAATGTAAATTTGAAATGAATACGCGCTGCTAATTAAAACTGAAATTTAGAAGACTGCAGATGGAACACTAAAAAGTGGATAATGGTCCACAAATATTAATTATATACTAAAAAAGTGTAATTGAATTTATTTCGATCTAAAAATTGAAAACAGAAAAATTAAAATTGAAAAAAAAAATGTACATGTGTTACTAGAATGTCCAAATTTCAAACTCTTGTCACAGAAACTGGTTTTGTAGATAAAATATGAATGATCTAGGTGCCTAAATTCATAATTGATTTAATTCTTGAAATAACATGCAATGACACTAACACTAAAGTAGTAACAATATCAAAATAAATCAAAAAATATAACGGTACAGCCCAAAAGAGAAATATATCATGAAGGAATGTTTGCCGAAGATGACAAAAAAGAAAAAATTCGATAACCAGTAAATTCTTTTAGTTTCAACTTCGTTCATCCTCTAAATTCATATAAAGACAAAATTTGTATCAAAATTGTTTTGTCATGAATTTTTTGAAGCCATCATATGTTTTCTGAATACAAAAACTTGCAAAATGGGTTAAACACAAAGTAATAATATAATTTCCAAAATACGTATATAATATATAAAAATACACCTATTTTTGAGCTTTTTCTTATTCTTTTCAGTGATTCAGCGATCAGCGAAAATTCGATTAATCGGATTAAATGCCTTAAAAAAAGATCGACCTATTCATAAGTTATTTCTGTCCACTGTGCTTCTCTGAAACGCATGACCTATCTCATTCGACTTAACATCAAAGTTAATTGTGTTTATAAATTTAATATCCGCATGGGCATCAATGTGTAATTGAGAATGATTTGATTTTCAAAACAAAAAATAGTATTCGGATGATCGATTTTTCAAAAATACATTTTTCTATTGAGATCTAAGAAAAATCGACAAGATAAATACATTTCACAGGATTTAAAACCATACATTTACGCATTTAATGTATGGAAATAAATGTTTATTATATGTATGTCTAAGGATGCGACATGGCAGATGAAAAGTAAAGGGGCGAATCATAAAAAATGAATAACAAAGTGAGCTAGCAGATTACAAAAAGCAGCTTGCTTCAGAGACAGCCACAAGATTTTTTTTCTATTTCAAATTCAACTAGTTTCAACCAACGTTCTTCATTCCTTATGTAAATGCCGTCTTAACTTTTTGTATACCATTCAATGGATGTTTAGGAGCTTCAATTATATATCTTCCATATACCATTTACCAAAAAGAAAAATGGTGATCGAAATTCTGAAAAAAATCAATTATGTTTACAAAATCCAGGATCCTAAAAGCACTCCAGCTCACTCGCTTATCATGCTTCGAGAGAAAAATGTCAATTTGAAAACAAGAGTTACAGAAATTTAACTAGGCGATTAGGAGACATTTGAAAAGAAAAAACTATTGAAATCTGTGCATGAACCATTAGTCCAAATAATTGGTTAAGCAAATATTCCGCCATAGTAATAATAAAACCGGACAAACAAACTTATCTTGCCTAAGGGATTTTAACTAATTTAATATGCAAAAGGCGATATATTATTTGCTGACACGGAATCGATGATTACGCAATGAAAGGATTCTCTAATTGGGAACATTCGCAAAACAAAGAAACTCTTTCGCATCTGATACCATCGAGCAACCAATGATAACACTACTTTTGGCAGTTATAAAGGAACTTCAATGCATCGAAATTAAACTGATGAAGTTGCCTTTACCAATAATAACTGCACAGTAGACAGCAAATTAGCTATTAAAGATCTATTAAAGAAATTAAGCAAATTTGATGTCAGCGACCAATCGCTCATAATTATCACGTAAATGATAAAAAGTTTGGACGATAAGGACTGTCACACTTTATCATTGTCAAATTCGATAGCTTTTTTCTTTTCGTGATGAAAACCTGGAATTACAAACCTGATGTGGCTGTTTTGATGTGGTTGCTTTTAAGTCTACTAAGTTAATTTAAAACAAAGTGGTCTTGGTTCTTAGATTTCTGAAAAAAGCAATCCTGAAAATTGCCTTAATTTATGGTATGGTTTTTAACACTACTACGTTGCGCTTGAATCACATGGTGACATTTTCTACAACCCATTGCTTAATAATGAACAAAAACTTTACATTTTATTCTTTAAATGATATTCCTGCTTTTCTCGGCGGTAAAAATGCATGGAACAAAAGATAATTAAATAGTCAGGTAATCTCACTGACTAAGAAGTAATGTTTTAGATGTTTTTCTCCGATTTCAGTGGTCACTTGGATATTTTTTGTCAATTTCTGTCATGAAAAAAACTTTGATGCAGACAAACTACAAATCTTTTTACTCTAGTCCACTAAGTTGACTCTATCATCTCTGAAATATTTTTAAAAGAAAAATATAACTGATAACATGGTCTTGATGAAATGCGATCTGGAAGGATGATAGCAATGAAAAAAAAAAACCATATAACTATCACCTTATCATCATGCTATTTTACATTCCAAACTGTTTTAATTCCATATACATGCTATACTTCATACTATCAAAAAATTTTAATGCTTTATTAACGCTTGTTAAATCAAAACTTTTGTCACAGAAAAATCAATTCCTTTATATTAGAAAAAGCAACTACTTATTATCCTTGCTTGGAAAATAATGACAGTAATCTGGATTTTTGGCTTTACACAAGGGCTGGACCGAAAATATAGCAACAAGGAATTTTTTCGTTATCATTATGACAGAAATTCACTTTCCGGTTCATTCCAATTATTGCATATCTGCTAATTTGCTATTGTGAAAGTCAATTCTATTTGATCAGATTTTTTATCAAAACTGTTTTAAAAATGTGACATCATGACATAAGATCGTATAAAAATTAGAAAGTCATGTTTCAAGAAAATGAAAGTGAATTTGTCCTTGTTCAAAATTTTTAACAGAACAACGTTTTTATTTTCTAATTCCATTCAGACTAATTCTAAAAACAGGACTCCGAACTAGCAGTTCTTTTTAAATACTCCCAGATTTTAATTTAAAAATGCTATTAATTCCATCTCTGCAATGTGCAATGTTTTCAGATGAAATCAAAATTTTATTTGCAGCTATAAATAATCAATCATTTTTTGGTATAACTTTTCCTACTGTCAGGCACGCATAATCAAAAAAAAAACCACTAAAATGAGCATGGAAATTTACGTCTTTTCTTTCAGCCTAAAAAAATATTGACTTTGATCACCCCTGGGATTTGTAACACCAAATATTGATTCATTCTAAAAATGGTAGCGTAAAACAATCAGTTGTAAGGATGAATAAGTACAATGACGAAGAAAGAAAACAGAATCTAAAAATAATAGAAAACAAAACAATAAAAACTTCATTAAAAAGAAAGATGCTCTTTGCAATATCTTGAAACCAGCTTATCAAAGTCTATATTTTATTCAGAATATTGGCAATGACCTCTTCATTCGGATACCACACATTACAGCACAAACAAATTTCCTTAGTAGTTAGAGAATTAAAATATTTTTGATGAATGAGTTTTATGTGATCATACAAATCATTCAAATGGTTAACGAAGACAAAAATCGATGGCATAAAATAATTAATAATAAAATCAATGATTTTTTCAACAGCGAATTGTTTTTTTAAGGAAAAAATTAATAAAACTAATGATTTTCAACAATGAATTGTTTTCAATCACAGCTCTACAATTAATGAAGCCCACATAATTTCTTTCAATATAAACCTTAATCTTTTTCCTTGAATTTAGGAATTCTAAAAATTATACTTTCAAATAAATGATGTAGAATTAACCTACATAAATATTATTTTGTTCCCAAAAACTAATAATACATCCAAATTATTGATTACACTATTTAATCTATTGTAGTAGCATCAGCATAAGTTATCCAGTCTTTTTTTGAATGAACACTGAAAGTTACAAAATTGAAATAAAATAGCGAATTTAATGTGAACTTACCTCCATAAATTGGACTATCACCCTGCGTTTGAGCAGACAAACGATGACCCATCGCTGTCGATTTTCCCTCGTCCTGAAATTACAATATCCTCAAAGAGATAAGCTATTTTTCCTCGTGCAATCATATATTCAGAAAGACGGAAGCTATCCTTTCTTCTTAAAATCATATATTTTGAAAGATACGAGCTAATATTTCCCTCCCAGACACTCCATATCCCCAAACACATACTACGAGTCCATCTCAGCTTCACTCTCGCCCGGCAAGCAAACCAGAAAATTGCCCACCCCCTACGTGTGACCGAATTTTCGATGGTTCATCGGACGAACTTTTGGGCGCAATTAGATTGCACGGGTGCCGATGTCGCGGGCTCTTGCAAGTAGTGATGGTAGCAGGGTACCGAAACTTCCCGGGAATCATTTATGGTGGTGTGTAGATGAGTGTCTTTGTTAGAATTAGGAATCGCTGACCACAAAGATATCAGTCAGATTTTGCGAATTAAATACTCTTCATTCAAAAATTCCTGTAACTACTTGGAATATACTAAATGAAACCAAAATTAGCGGAAAACATATCAGATGGAGAGGTTTTAAAATTTAAGAAAATAACTTTTTGAATCGCTATATTTGCTACAAAAGGATAGGATTCATCATCCGATGAAACGAGATTATTTCCATTTGATTCCCTTTTGTTATAGCTAAAATCAATACTGGAAATAAGTGATAATGACGTAAGACAATTACTGCAATTAGAAAATGAATAATTAGATGAGTCAGATATCTGCTGGCGTTGAATGGATTAGAAAAAGTCAGTACTATTCGTTCCGAATCGATCGGTATCAGTGACACTTTCTCTGTCGGACACTTCCGTTCGATAGGGATCTTATTTGCTTGTATCATCGAAAATACTATATATTTCTTGTTCATTTTACGAAAATCTAGAAGAACTTTCGGCTTATTATTATCTGATTATATCTTTATTTTGCGAGGAAGATATATTTAATAACATTGTGGTCTTTACAACTCTCTGAGGAATGGAGTGGATAACTGAGTGCTAATTTATGTTCATGGTTTTGAATTTTTGATTGGAAATCTGCTTTCCAAAGAAAATTGAAGAACTGGAACTGGCAAAATACATTTTACGTTAAAAATTAAAAATAAAACAGTCGATTTGATAGCATGGAAGTTCCAAAGAAAGGAAATTGAGTGAACTTTATTTTTTCGGTGGATCAATTATTTATTAAGACATACAGCTGACAGAGGAGTTCGCCTGATAACTCAATTTTCTGGCTCTTTATTAGGCATAACTTTTGAGTTTTTCAGACGTATTCGAAGATAAACAGTACAAATTTAAGTTGGGATTGAAAACTTAATCAACCAACAAAAAATAGAACGATCAAATAAGGGAAAAAACAAAAACTAAGGATAGAATGTTTGTTTTCTACATAGTTTTTAAAAATAACAACTTTAAAAATTGATTCAGTTTCGAAATAAATGAAAAGTTGTTTAACAACTGATGAAGACAGAGTAGAACTACTATAAGGATGGGAATTTGAGAGGAAAAGTGAGGAAGCAAAAAAGAAAAAAAGGGAATGGAAAGTGAGAATAAAAAATGCCCTATAAGAGAATTATTTTACAGTATGAATGCAAATAACGTCGCTTCACTTGGCTATGCTATATAGCCTTAAAACACTTTGCACATACATATACACATGCTAACATGAGATAACACATACGCATCAACCACTCACTCGTTATGCAGTTTCTTTGAAAATTTTAAGATAGTTTGATTACTGATCATCTGACTAGAATTTAATCTTTGGCTGGATTAATTGCACATATTAAATTAAATGAGTCAACTTCGCAATCAGCATAAAGTTTCTTCAGGACATCTGTGCATAATATATCAGTTGTGAAGCAGTTTTAGAAAGCTGTACCGAGTAATGTAAGAGCATTAAAAAAGATTTAATGAGCGTACATTCGCTCATTAAGTCTTTATTAATTCTTTAGCATTTCTTACGAAAAGTTTAAAACAAGATAGCACCGTAACATTTCAAATTAATATTTGAGTGAGTGTATCGAAATAATGAATAGAATAGTTCAATTTGTCTAAAATAGTAAAATGTTTTTAATGAAATGACAAATTATCTGAAACACCCTTGGATAAATATAGTTCAAAATGTGTTCGAAATCGCTAGTTCAAAAAAGAATAATTAAGATCGCTATGCAATTTTGAATTTAAAAATTTGAAGCTAACGCATCAGGATGAGTTATTAGAGGACTTTCATCAGTGAATCGAGAGTGATATCAATTATCTTGTCAAACCTAGTGGAAAAAGATAGAATATAATAGAAAATAACTCTTATAAAGGAGAATTTCAACAAATTTATTCCAAGCATTCGGCTTGAACTTTACAATTCATTCATTCACAATATAAAGTACATAAACAGATTTGTGCATTTTTCAATGAATCGTTTTGACGAAATTGTAATTGAACAGGAATTATTGGCTTTTTTATCGCATAATTAATTACTCTCGAAAATATCGTCATCGAATTGATATTCAAGTTCAAAAATATAAAAACAGTTTTTTCAGCGCTTACATTCCTGCTACAAATGGAATCGAATTCTAAGCGCTCTCATAATTTAGAAATTTTAACTAAGAAAATATAAGCGGTAAATAGATTTTCTATTTTGCTTGATTTGATTTAAAGAAAAAAAGAACAAATAAACTTAGCGCAATGATAACAAAAAAAGGAAAAAAACTGTTACAGAAAAATTTTCACAAAAAAAGCATAGTAATTTTAATTTTTACAAAGCAGGATTGTTTCTGTTTATATTTTCAGATCGATGATCTTAAAGTTTCCAAACTAAAAATTGCCTTAAAATCAGAAAACAAACCTTTGTTGATCAATTGTATTGTAGTGATAAAAGCATGAATTATCATTAATTGTATGCAATGCAAAGAAAGCATTGCAACAGTCTCAAAATAACTTTCATGGCGTATATAAACAATTGAGACGATAATCACATCGATTTTCTCGAAAAAAATGTATCACAATTTTTACGACAAATAAAAGGCTAATAATCGCTAATAAAAAATCAAAATAATAATTATAGCAACTATGAAGATAACAGAAATACGAAAATATCAGACGGAAAGACCGATTCCAAAACCGCATTCATCAGCAAAAAAATTGTAAGATCCAGATATCGTTACTGAGATAGGAAAATTGCCGGTGAACCGTTTTTGGAAAAGACCTGTAACCGCTCCATCATTTGATAAATGTCCAGTAATGACCAATTCATATTTCGGTATTTCTCTCTGAAATTTGTGATTAATGCTTATAGAGTAACATAATTTTATTTATAGTTCTTAAATTTCAAACTCAATTTTAAACAAAAAAGTTTGAAATTCTTCAAAAAATTTTTTTGATACAAGACTTCAATTTACTTTCCGAAATTTTATTAAGATTTCCTTGAAGTATCATTTACAAAAGTGATCTTTGATTCCTAGAACTCAATTACATTAAAGTATCACGAATATTTATAAATTAAAATTCTATTTTCAATTGGTGCAGGATCGTTGCCTCTAAACACTAAATATAACTTGTTTTCCAATAGCAGAGTTATGCATGGAATAAATTGGATAATTGCATCTATGAAGCAGAAGAATTCGAATAAGATGTAGGTTTTAAGCTTTAAGCTTAGACAATTTCAAAAATATTTCAAAGTCTTACTCTGACAGCTACGACGCCTCTCACCTTCTTGAAATTTACCGAACTTATTACATTAACTGCACATGCTAAATGTTCGTTAATATTTCGATAATATGACAAATGATATCCGCTTCTTTTACAAAAATCAAGACATGCTGTGTATGTCGACCCTCTATATCTGAAGCCGATGCATTTCAGACAGTAAATCATTAAAACCGAAAATTTCTGAAGGATCGAATAATATTGAAGAGAACAAAAATTCATAGAATTTGATTGCAAAATACTCCAGCAGCTAATAGTTTTTTACAATTTCAAAGAGATAAAAATGAACATTGTAAGAGGGCAGTGCTAGAAAAGAGATTTATAGCATTCGAAATCAAGAGATCTGTTGTGGACTTTTGCGTCTTCAATTAACTTGTAAAAAAAGGAAGACAGATCGATCGCAGAAACAAAATTATTATTGTTTTTTGTATAATTCCGGTTGAATAAAACAAACCGTGCATAGTAAGTGATATCAGATAATCTCTGATTACGTTCCGGTAGCGGAAAATAACGAAACGTTAACTGTGAACCAAGCGCTAGGTTTTCCGTTATACTTCGCAAATAACTCGCTGAACAAATTCTATTTGTGCGGGTTGGCCAACCAGTATATTTAAAGGCCAAAGTTCCTGTACGACCATAATATTCGAGTTCTACATCAGCTTTTGATATATTATCTAAATATGTGGATGATAATTTTCTGAGTTTAATATGTGGTGTTCTATATTCTCATCCTTTATATTCAGAAAAGTTATTCCAGAAATGCACACACCTTTTCCTATTGATATTCAGTCAATGTCATTCGATCATCGTAATCATATTGCATTTTACATTGCTCACAATGTATTCCAACATTTCTCATGATGTATTTTGAGCAGAATAAAAAGAATACAAAATGATACAAAGCTTTCCGAAATTCTTATTTGCTCTTTTTATCATTTTCATCATCAAAACTTTGATATTTCAAGTAAACGCCGAAAATTTCTATTATTTACATGCAAGCTTTTTATTGTAGATAAAAAATTTTGATATTTTTTAAAATATATTTTTATAGAGCATGCAAGCAATGCTTTATGAAAATATATAAGCTGACGAACAATTTTTAAGCGCACTAAGATCAACTTTGTTTAAAAATTGATTACTTCTTGAGATTAGCTTTTACGGCATATTTCTTGTAATCGAGTAAGTTGAAATCTTCGAATCAAAAATGAGGAATGCCTCACAGTGCATGACCACTTTATTTCATAATCTCATTTAAACAATCAGGACATTCAAAATATCAGTAGATGAGCAAAAGTTTAACAAATATTTGGGGCATTTCATAATGTATTTTTTTGTCAATTTGAACTAACCCATTTTACTTAAAAGCTATTTTAAATCTGTTTACTTTTGCTCATTCAGTTTAGCTCCAAATGGATTCAATTAGATTCTGCTTTACGAAATGCATTATTTTATTATGCAGTTGCTGTGCGGAAAAATTCCACCCGTACCTCACAGATACTGGGAAAACATTGTTCTTTATTAGCAATTCTAAAAGGCAAAAACATCACTGCTTAATTCATATCAAATTTTTATATTTTTGAAATCCGATCAGTGAAAGAGAAGTTTGGAATGATCAATAACATGTCGACCGTCATACAACATCCAATAACTTTTGCGCCATATTATCCTTCCATATGGAATATTTTACAGTATTATTACATCTTTCATGCAAGGAACGAACCTTTTGGAGAGTAAGCTACCGACATGTACAAGAAATCATCGAGTGCTTGTGAAATGCTTATCGAAGGCCATGGAGCAGTGAAATTGGCCATCGCTTCAACAAGAATGTTATGTTCACCAAACCGTGTTTGTCTTGTCGTAATGTGTTTTGTGATTAGTTTGCCGTCTATTTGTGCTGTTCCTATTCTTATTTTATTGTTCAACTGAAAAAAATATATTACAAAATGCAAAAAGATTGATGAAATTATAGCATTTTTTTCCCCTAAATTCTAAAAATCGTAAAACTAGAGTGAATCACATCTTGAATTTTTTTTGCAAGAGTTTTAAGGAGATTTGGATCCCTAAAAGAGTTTTACATTTTTGTTTTGTTTTCGAAACTTTTAAAATAGATATTATATTCTCTCTCTCTCTTGTCCATATTCACAAGATATTCTAATATGATGATATTAATTTGATCAAGTCTTCAGCATTAACCTTATTAACAACTAGGTAACTTTTTAATAGATCCCTGCCAGGACAGCCAAGGATTGGTATAAGTAATATTATTAGCTAAAAGTGAAAGAAAATAAAGTTCAGATTATTACGATAGAATACTGTAATATCTTACAAACATCGTATAATAATGCAAATTTTGAAATAAAGAGAAGAAATGAAGAGAATAATATTACCTTAACAGTAGTTGATGGGATAAACTTATTTAGTGCGAAATGTACTCCCCTAAAGCTCTTCCCAATGCAAGTTAAGCAATCCTTATGGAAGTTACTTAGCGTGCCGGGATTTAATGCCAATGTTTCCGTCACATCCACTTTTCTCGACACATTTGGCATAGATTTTTGAAAAATTCGTGACAGTCCATGATGTAGTGATTGTTGTTTGTCATTCGGATTGATTAAGCCCACCATTATACTTAACATATTAATTTATATTACAAATATTTCAAGTATTAACTGCAATTCTTTGAGTATCCATAATTATCCCTAGTAAAAGCAGAATAATCAATTTGCATAAATTGAATGAAACTCGGAATTACTAAACCCTATACGACGGATCCATTTATTCTTGTCATTTGAACCCTTCAAAAAAAAAAAAGAAAATTTATCACGCAATGACCCCATCATAACAGCTCCAAGATTGTCATGGAGAAATACCGCGTCTTTTGAACATTACAATGCCGATATATTTAAAAAAAACCAAGTTAGCGCCAAAAAGACTCACAAGTGCCGATCGCTACAACCTTTTTTATAAAGGGACAATTTTTCTTTCATCGGAAAATTACAAAAACGTTTTAAGCACTTTCACTCCGTTAGCAAACGAATAAATTCAGTTTACCATGAATGGACTAGTAATTTTCACATCATCAACTTTATAGACACCCTTTAAGTGTGAGATAGTGAGTGAAACAAACAACAAATCAGGTAACTCCAAAACTATTTCACCTAAACAAAATGCATGCACTGGAAACTCCCCGAGCTAGAAATCAGCAAATAATTCTGAAATACAAGCTACTGAGATCAACTGCTAAAATACATTGCCATTTAGAACAAACCGATCATAAATTATGGATTCCTCTAAACTTCACTTCTCAATTTCAATGCGAATACCCATTTTTCTGGTACGATCACGAGGATTGAGCAAGAAATGCAAAAGCAACTGGCTCCTCTTCACCTTTCAACAAAGAGATCAACATTTGTAGTGCGAATAAACGACAGCAATGTGCGATTGGAACTTTTACCATTAAAAAAAATATTGCAATTCTAAAATGCATCAAAAAAAGCTCCTAGTGCATTAAAAATTGAAAAACCAACCATGAATTTCATTTTTGAACAACAATCGAAATTAATTCTAACCCTCATAAATTCATGCGTTTTTGAAAAAGTGTGGAAAAATCTAGCTTCATGAGAAAATCGAACACTTGAATATTTTTCAAACTCTTAAACGAGTAAGAAAATAAAATTCGAACACAAGTTGCACAGTATTTAGAAAAGTTCTTTTTTTACAGTAACGAATAAAGACTACAACGAAAACAAGTGAGTGGAAAGGGAGTAAGAGAAAAAAACAAGTATTACATCAGCAAAAGAAACAACAACATATAAGAGCTAGAAATATCTTATAAAAAAGATTCAACACTAAGTCCTTGCAGGTTTGACCAAGTATAAAGAGGAACATCACTTCAAGTACAATATAAAGCCCAAGTAGGAATGCATCCACCAAGCGCGATATAAAGATTAGAACGATGTCAACAAATTCACATCTTAACGCGCGCAGAGGGGTCAATAAATTGCAAAGTTGGTAAACAAAGCTATCAATCCAAAACGAGTACACTTTCAAAACCGACGCAAGAATCAACAAATAAGAATCAAAAAAAATAACAAAAAATATATTAGAAATACCATGAAAACTGTCCTTTACATCAAAAATTTGCTATCAGTTTTAATCAAATTTGACATGATAGCAAAAATACCGGCAATTTTTGAAAGCCTTTAACCGGCTATAATAAAAGCATCTGAAAAGGCAACTTGACCGTATTTAATGGATTAGTTAAATCTAGAGCATTATTGCTATCAAACATAGCATCTGAAATAAATAAAACAAAAAGCTTTATCTATTACGAATACAAACATATGCTACCCTTTGGATAATGTGAATTAAAATAAAAATGGTCAAGTTCATTGCAAAATTCCAAACGACATAACAATTTCAGGTACACTAATTATCATTTGAGCTTTAAAATAATCACTTGAGTACTAATTAACCGATTATAAGACCAATGCCAAACTTTCCTTGCCCTTTCACATGGTTGAGCATTCCTGATATGGCCAATGTGAATGGCAGATTTCTAGAAAGCTTCTTCTCAAATACTGCTCCAACTGCCCAATCTGTATTCACTGACGCTCTCATTACTACACCTTCGTCTGGGATCTCCGCCTGGAAAAAGATTCAGTAGATAGCCTTGGTTCAGTAGAATGCACTGCAATTACTGTGCACTACTTTCACATGTAAGCGGACGTATCCAATTAACTATCTGCCACAGTTTTTTCTAGAAAAAACTTGTACATACTTCCATGCTTACTTACTTGATAACCAATATTAGCAACTGCTTCTCCGGATCGTGTCGAACTTTCGAATTCGACACCAAATGAAATATTTTCACGTTGTTTATGATAGTAACATAAATGAAGGGCATCAAAGCTGAACATTCCACTTGCAATAAAATTTTTACCCGTATACCTGCAAATTATAAAACTGTTCAGAAAAAAAGTCCAAGATATAAAAAGATATTGGGTATTACAGCCAACCTATATTTGAATAAAGATAACAATAAAGTCTCAGTGAAACAGACTCATTGGATAAAGCTAATTCAGGCATCAAATAAACATACAGTTTTGATGCTAAAACTGGAAAACATGCAAACACGGAGCCAAATGTCTTAGCCCTGAACAATGAAAAAAAAACATATAAAGAAACAAACAAAAAAAACCAGTATGCAGAAGCAATCCAACCTTGCCTGATAGTTTAAAACTGAAAGTTGCCTTCCAGGAATGGGAATACCATATTGATGAATGAATTCGACACCTAGATCTAGTTTTTTGGTTATGCGTCGCAGATATTGTGCAACAATAACTCCAGAATCATTGATGATATCAATATTAGCACACGTCAACCCCAATGTTGTAAGACGACCGCGATATTCAACTCCTCCTTGAGTTGTTGCCAACTTATTCCCTGTAAAGGTTCAGATCCTTACAAAAATAAAAAAATAAAAATAAATAAAAATAAAACTATACGGTTCAATTTCTTGTAGTCTTTTTTAGAATAACCATAAAAAGAACGCTAAAATTTAAATTTCGTGCACATGGAGGATATAAAAAAGTAAGGAAAATAAATGTACTTCTTGCTTTTATCAACCTTCCAATTTGATATTTTCGAACTAAAAAACAAACCATACTAATGATAACAATTATCACGACGCTTTTTTGTTCATTAAAAATTAGAAAAACATAGATGAAAAACTATGGTCAACCAAGCTGCTAACACTAGACAATGTACATCAAAATGTGCAAGAAGCGATAAGATGACAAACGTATACTAACATAGGTAGCAATGGCATAGATACACGGTGCAATGCAAATCAAAAAAGAAATTCTCTGAAAGCCCACCTACCTTGAGTTTGGGCTTGCATTTTCACTCTCCACCGATCGCCAAACTGATGCAAAAATGTTGCAGAAGTGTTACCAGAAATATCAGTGTCTGCCAAAAACACGGGAAAATTTTCGCCTTCTTGCTGCGTTGTCTTAGTTCCAACATAGGTAGCACCAAAACGATATCCCGTATTTTGCGGTGATACACTTAACGTATGAGTTACCTGTACATTACTTTTTAGTTTTCATCGTTAAGTACTATAATAAATAGTTTCTTTCTGATGTACAAAGCTGGAACCTATATGGTGTAAAAACAGGAATATCTTCCGTTGGCGGAAGGCTATTCCTGGTTACCGATGGATGTCCTTAATATGAGATTTTCACTAGAAGAACAACCTGAAAATGTGAAGACATTGCTTTCGTAAGCATCATCCTTGCTCCATCGAAACACATCGGGAATATTTCGCGACATTTCCGATGTATTTCTTCCAATGATCCAGGATTACTACTGGTTGTAACCGGAGGATATACGCGAGCTGAGGTAGTATTTTTCTCTGGGCCATCAACAAG
The DNA here is from genome assembly GCA_900537255.1 of Acanthocheilonema viteae. Taxonomy (NCBI): domain Eukaryota; kingdom Metazoa; phylum Nematoda; class Chromadorea; order Rhabditida; family Onchocercidae; genus Acanthocheilonema; species Acanthocheilonema viteae. Next base: position 23,382 of record UPTC01000108.1, on the reverse strand, counting down.
ACCACCTGCTTGTGTGCTATCCACAGGAGCATTTGTTGACTTTGACGTCGACATATAGTTGCTCCTTCAATTTTAATTGATTTCAACAGCGATAAGTCTATTACCAAGCAATACACAAAACAGCCCTGTTATTAATCTTTACGACGTGCAAAATGTCTACAAATAATTTCGACGGATCAATACAACTAAAATTAGTTAATAGTAGTGTGGTCAACTATAACTTACAATTAATCCATAAATAACGGCAAAGATTCATACTTAATACTTTTCGACAATAGCGCTCATAACTGTCTTTTCATAAATACTCTTTGTGCTTGTAGTACCTAACTAACAGAATACAAAACATAGCAAAAATTTTCTACAATAAATTAAGAACATGTGAAAGATGCAGGAGAATTAGTATTGCGATAATTGACCTGACTGAGTCAACTTCTCTGGAAGTTAACATAATAATATAATAACTGATAATAAATGATAATAACTTCTGCCCTCCAAATATTTCAGACAGAATATCAAAATCAAAAGTTTCCCTCCTCTTTTAATTAAAAAAATGTCTGACTTTAAATTTTAGAGGACAACAAATGTATCTTCCAATACAAAAATGATGATATGTTTGAATAAATTTCAAAAACTTGAAATATGCAAAATCGCAAGAAACACGAAGTCATCTTAATTTTCATTAATTTCAAAAAAAGGCTACTTTCTTTACAAATGTTACAGTTTCTCTTAACTCTTCCAATGGAGTGAAAACTTAATTTCAAAGAGGAAACAGATATTCTAAAAAGGCGTAGAAAAGCCGTGAAAAATATTGAGATTTGATAACAAATTCCCATAAACGATCTGTTGTTAAGAACTTTATGGAATTCCCCTTAAACAGCTTAAATTAACCGCACTACATGACCTGCCAATTAGTACCGGAAACCCGAAACACATTTCTCCAGAAATCCAATGTGCAGCAAATTTTCTCAGAACCTTTTAGGTTGGTTTGTCTGGAATAGTGCGGACGATATGCAAACTGTCACCCCACCTGTTGGAAATCTTAAATTTTACGTTAATAATTCACCATTTGGTGAACGATGTTGCGAGGATGAGAATGTTAAGAATTAAAAGAAAGCTTGAAATCAAAAGTTCAAATAGCGAATGAAAAGTCAAAAATAAATTTCAAGGCTAAACTTAAAATACCTATGTGTAATTTTCCACTTTTTAAAGAGAATGATTGTTCTAATGACATATGTAACAACAATTTCTATTTAGTTTCTGCTATAATTCCTGCTAGAAAGTTTTTACAAACTATTTCATCGACCATCGCTATAACTTTACTTACGTAATGGTAACGTACGCTATCTTATAGAAATCTTATGTGCGATTCTTTCTTTTTCTTGTTATTGCAACCTTACAATGCATTTAACTAGTCTCTTTTTCATTCTTGCCATTTTCTATGCCAAAAAAATTTCATTTCTATCTGAATTTTATTATTTATTCATGCCATCGATTGATATTATTCGTACTTTTATAGTCTTGTTTTCGTTAATTTGAGAATTAATTAATTACTTTCCCACAACTTTTGTAACAATCATTCCTATCGATGATCCTGTTAATTTGCGGCACGTACTATTACCTCCGTACTATTATCTGATGCGCGTGACATATTCAATTTCGATCATGATATTTTTCTCGTCTTTTCAGGAAATGCTCTCAGCTCATTCGAAATCGCTTCTCTAAAATTTGCATTGCAAATATTTCAAAAGAAAATTTAGTTTCGTATAAGAATACTTAATTCATTTAGATCTCCGGTATTCAGTTCAGTCTTTTATGCTTCTATTCATAAATGGAAGTTGTATTTACAGATTTAAATCATTTCCATAGTGAATAACTCATTGTTGACATTCCAACTTTAATAATGAAGAAACATAACCGCTTCTAGCCAAATGTTTACGATTTCTTGATTATCGTAAACACATATAGTATCCTTTCCGTTTTTGAATGATTCAACGCTTAACAATAACATCCTTTTAAGCTACGCTGAAAAGTCGATTTATAGTGAATGCATATATTCAATATTATACAGTCTTTGATTACATGGTGGAACATTGTTGAGGATAAGAAAATAAATTACTGATAGAGATATCTCAGACTGCTCTTTTCAAATTTTCAGACTTTCTCTGTCGTATTTGCTCTGCTGCTCGATTTTATCGGCTTCATCAATAATTCATGACCGTCTGACCATCTCCAATCTCCTTTTGGAGCCAATCAAATGAAAAATATACGGCTGAAACATCTATTCATGCTCTTATCCTTTTCACTATTCAGGCTTTATCAAAGAATTCACATCGCTGTAGATATTGCTCATAAGACAGAAATTTGAACTGGGCGCTATTGTTGTTAGCTAATTTTATAATATCAAATAACGGAGAAAAATTTAATTTTTCTACACGTTTACAGTTTTACGATATATTCTGTTGGACTTATAAAACTATTTTTAATCTTAAAGTTATAAGTCATATTTGGACTTAATGTTAAATCTTAATAACTAATGATGCTACATACCGAAAAATCACAATTAAAGATGCTATTTTTATTTTAGTATTATTTTCACAGTAAAATAAATAAAGCTATGAATTACGATTACATAATCATTTCACTAAAATTTCAATCCTGTTTTGAATATTGGTTGGAAGAACATTTCCATGAAATCAATGTTGGAGTGAATTTTTGACGATAAGGGAATAGTAAATTCCTCAGAATTTATTCACAACATATTTATATGGGTTTTATTTCTCAATTATAGTCTTCATCAATTTACTATTTTTGAAATTATAAGTTTAAGAAACATAATGTTAACTTGACAACTTATGACTTGTTCTTAATGTCTCCTTCTCTTTTTATAATCTTTAACTCATTTGTTCAAGTTATTTCCTATCTACCTTTCAGGTTATACTCTATCGACTTGATAATTAATGAAATCTCACTTGATTTCACTAATGAGGATATTTTATCTTTGCTTCAATATTTATAGTTTGGTAGATTCTTTTTACCCATCTCTGCAATATCAACCTTCATGATTATACTTCAGGCTCCTTGGTATCCTTATCCTTCTATATTAAGAGATTTCAAGAAAAAATTGAATTCGATATTTTCGACAGTAAAGTATGCACTGATCTGGGTTGAAAAATGCAACATTTTTAAAGGTTTATGTATTCTTGCAAATCACACTTTACATTTTCTAAACTTCCATCCAACACAGGCAGAATAAAAAAAAATCTATAAGTTTAAATTTTAACGTGATTTCATGGAGATCAATACTATAGACTGAATAAAAAGAAACACCATATAAAAAGAAAAAAATTAAAGATTAAGATAACTACTGTTACCAATGCTACTAATATCATTATCAAATACAAAGTTGCGCTAACAACATCGCTTTCTTTTCGTTTAGCTCTCTGACATGGTATTTCGAATTCTTTGTTTCACTGCTTTTCATAACAAACAATGTTATACTTTTTTCGATGGTAATGTATAATTTACTTATCATAATCATATTTTCTTAAATTTATTAAAAGTGGTAACGTTTGGCGCGTCTTCACTATATGATTTTGATTGTGAATTATAAATTATTTTTGTTGGTTTACAAAATTTTCTATTAACATACCATATCAATAAGACAGTTATTGACATCTAATTCGTGAGAAAAAAAACGTATTCATTAAGCACAATTTTTATTACATCTGCACAACATTATGTTTTAATTACGTGCCTCGTTAAGAATTGAACTGAACTTATGAAATTCAAATGAAAAATTACAAATCCAAATTAAGAGATTACCTAACATCGAATTAAGATCAATGAAATTACTGGAAATTAACCAGTGAAATCCACCTTATCACCCGACACAGCACGTTTGTAAGCTTCTTTTGTTTTATTCAAGTATAACTTTGCCTTAACCGGATCACGCTCGATTCCATCACCTAGGCTATACAACCTGTAGTGAAAGAAGTTAGTTTAAAAAGTATTACATTCTACTCAAATATTCAAAAGAGTAGTATGTAATTCTGAAAATTCGGATAATTGCTCAACTAGTGAGAAATAAAATTAAATTAATTCAAAAGATAAATAGCTGACCAGAGCCATGATGCTCACAAAGGATACCGAAACAGTTGAATTTATTATTGGAAATTCAATCATAAAAATAATCAAAACGAACCTGGAAACATTTCCACAGGATTGAAAGCAACCAAAATCACAAGCACGGATACCATATTTGATAGCTAAATCGATATTTCGCGGAAGTTCTCCCAAGTGTGAACTATGCTTCTGGAATGGTAGGTCGATTTACAAAATTCGATGCTTTTGATTATTTATATTTTATATCTACCTATCTATAATTTATTTAATCCATTAAATTACCAATACTCTCTATTGATACTACGATTAAATTTACACGAACCATCAATAGATCGATAATAACAAGTTTTACTCGAAATATATCAGCTTTCGATAACAGTCTTAATTATATTCAAAGAAATTTGCATATTCAAAGAAACAAATACAGATCATACAGTGTTCTAATGAAAAATATTGTCGCAATATTACGGAGCACATGATTAAAAGGTTAAAAATCTTTATCTATTAAGCCAGTCCTTTTTAATTCTTGTCCTCATTTCTTAACCAGATCTTACTCCTTATTGTCTTCTTACTATTTTTATTGATTAAACTTCTAATTCAATGTATTTTATTTATATAAAAATTACAGCGACTGAATATCATCATCGCATGAATCAATCAAAAAACGTCAGTTCTGAAACCACTAGAAAAAAGGATTACACTTACAGTCATAATTTGCAATAAAATCAAAGTTTTTTTTTTTATATTGAATCCAGACAATACAAAATTCTTGTCAAATAACAATGCTAAAATACGGAACTTACAGATTTCGTTGCACCTAATGTAACAAATTCAGCATCACGTCCAATATACCAAGTACTTAATAACCAACACGCTTCCGCATCTTCCAAATCACATGCCCTAAAATATTTCCAACTTGCTATGGAACAAATTAATGAATAGAAATAGTGAGATAAAGTTGAAACTAAACTGTAATGTTACAACTGGCATATTTTACAAAATATGTTTTTATTAACGAAAAAAGAAGAACAGCATTACATTATCTGTATATCGTTATGGTTCTAAAGCTGTTAATCCTTTTCAGATCACCATAAAAGCTTTTCACAAAGTTCATAATTCTAATTGAATATTAACTTCAAAGAGGAAAATTAGTTGAAAGATTACTTTTTCATATATTTCTCGGCCAGCTCAGAATTCGGCTTTCTATCTTTTTCACCATTCCAATGAACTAGTGATAAAAAACGACACCCTTTTGGCATATTAGCTTCACACGACTTCTCCAGCGGCTCGATCATCTTTTTTCGGCTGGGTTCACATTCTGAAATTGGATTGCTATCACAATAAAGTATTTTGCAGTAGTAAATATAAACAGTGAATAAAAAGATGAAATAACGAATTTTGATTTGTATTTCGCAGATTAAAAATAGAAGATTTCTACGAATTACAGAGAGATATCCACTAAGAAGGATTATATAATCAACAATTAAAATAATAATGCCTATTTTTTGCCTTGTTAAGCAAAAAATAACGAATTAAAATTACCATTTCGAAATTCGACTTTGGAAGAAAATCAATTACATTATTCATAAATTTTTTCTGATCAATAGATAACGAGATTTCATCAATATTAACTATTTAAGTAGCATTCAGAATTACAAACTTTCCATATTCAGAAAATATGGTGTAATTTTAAAATTCTTCCAACAAATTAAAACAATCTGGAAATAATTACTAAATTGTTTGAATGCAAAACTTGTCTAAATATGTTCATTAGTCACATTATATACGCCGAAAGTTACCTGTAGGTAATTGATGAAAATTAAACGCGTGATAAGGGTTTGAATATCACTAGCAAGATAACGCTTCACTTTAACCATCAGTTACTTTAACTTATGTTTATCAGTGCTATTAAGTTAATGAATTTATTACAAAAGATGAATAAATTTAAGCAAAAAATGCTTGGGTATCACAGTAAACAAGTGAAAAATAATATATTTGTATCCGTTACTGGTTGGAACGAAACAAGGATGATAACTTAGCTTTTAATTCAAGTGGTACTCAAGAAAAAATCTTTAAGCATTTCATTTTAGGAATAATTATATTATTATAATTTTGTTATAATTGATTATTATTATAATCGATTGTTATATATCTATATTTCGCTAAATTTCGATATATAATCTTTACTATCATGAATTTTGTTCGCTTTTTTTCTCTATTCTCAGTTACCACGAATGATCGCATTCCAATTTATTTCTTCTTTAGTGATGCATTAGGAATTACTTTAATGAATGCTAACCTCTTCCAGCTAGAAGATACATAGCATATTTAAAACAGCTTCTCGGAAATCCTTTTTCTTCACAATTTGTTTTAAATATATTATACGCCGCTTTGAAATTTTGATCGATTGCTTCCATGTATTCTCCCAATAACTGACACATTTCAGGTCGCTTTTCCTGAAAAACATCAAGAATAGTAAAAATATGCAGCACAAATAGTTCAAAATTAACTCTTAAACTCCGAAGATAGTGCAGTTAACTTTTATTGTCTTTGAAAGATGTTAAGTCTGCTACAAATCATAAAGGAAATTGATGGATTTTAGAAATTTAGAAAAGATACTGCAAGCATTTCTTCTCGCCTAAGATAATTTAATTCCCTAACAATACATGACTATATATTAATTTAACCAATCATTTAGCTAATTTGAGTTCGGCATTATTTTACGAAACAAATTGGATGCATATAGAACCTCATAGCATCCAAATCTATACTCGATACCGATATTTTTCACATATTCTCGACGTTCTGCTTGCTCCCTTTCGAAATCTTCTTCGCTTGCATCTTTCTCAAACATCTAAAAAAAATAAACGGCAAAGAACAAATGAATTACGATTCATGCATATTATTATTTTATTACTTAACCAATTACCTGACTAATTCACTATTATCTGATATCATTATTTTATTCGAACATTTATACAAAATAAAACAGGAAAAGTTGCATTTGGCATGAGCCTTTTAATATTATTGCCAAAGTAATAATAAAAAATAAGACAAACAGAGAAAAGGAATACAAAATTATGTCTTCAAAAAAGACATTTGTTTAATGTCGGATAAAACCATATCTCAATATCATAATAAATAACAAAATGCTTTAAAATATTATCATCGATTACATGCAAAACATCATTGAATTGTAACTACTCATTACTGTAAACAAACATATGCTTAATGACCAAACTATGTTACGGAATAAATGTTTCGAACTTCTCGGGTCCTATAAATGATTCCGTACATTGATTTCTTTCCGGAAAAGTTTTTCTGGAAAAAATTGATAAAACAGTCTATGTATTATGCTAAAGCAACTCATCACTAGTTTCTTGGTTCCAAGTATCATTCAGTGGAAAATAACTCAGTTTCCAGTAAATTCTACCTACTTAGGATTTATGTTATAAAAATTTATCAACCAATGCGATAGAATGTAGTAATTGTGAATGGATTAGTCGAGAACTGACTACATAATTTCAGGTACGAAATATGTGTGTTCGTACTAAGTGCCTCAGTTTTAAAAAATACTGTGAAACATTTAAAATGCGAAATTCTACTCAATAACCTTCGAAACAATCAACATAACGTGGGACAGCATAGACCAATTGTTTATTAAAAATAAATGGTGAACTCAGGATAAACATTAAAAAAAGACTCAATATGAAACAAAAGTAAAGACATCAACAGGAATAATGTAATTTATTACAGTGACAAACATATTTTATTCGTTCAGGTGAGGAAACTATAATTTAAAAACTTTTCTCCCAGAACTGGGAAAAAGCAAGGCCTCACAGCGGGAAAACAATTTATCGAAATACATTCATAATCAAACAATATTCCCCTCTTTGCTAAAGTATACATATTAGTGCGCGCCAGATTTAAAGGAAAATTGTTTGCTTCATCTGCTTCTGCAGTTATTGAAAATCCCATGCAAAGACAAGCAAATAAAATTCTTATCCACAGAGATGCAGCAAAAAAAGCCAGAAGGCGATATCATTTATCAATGAATGAAAAAATAAAAAAGCATACTACACTTTCAACAATGCTGTCTGATACAGTAACATAGCGAAAACAATTCACTACTTCCATAAATGAAAGGCTAACAGCCATACATTTTTTTTGTCAATGTAAGTTTAGAATGAAGTCAATACAATGAACAGATTTGAATAATGTACCATCACTGTAGAAGTACCACCATTTTGAAAGGAATGCTTCATGTTTCTTGATAAAAATTAGTTTCTTAATAAGATTAGCAATAAAAATGTTGAAAAAATGAAATCCACTACCCAGAGAAAAAGGAAAACAATTGAAGCACAATTTTTTAGAGAAAAATAGACATTTTCACAAGACAATGTAAGAAAGCAAAAAGAAAAATGAAGTACAACTTTTTCACATCATTTAAAGAAAAGTATTTAATTTTCATTCCAAAAATCGAAGCCTATCGCATATGCAGCAATAGTAATATTCACGTATATGGAAAACTTTCAAGGTCCGCGACTTTCTTCACCTTGATGTTCGAGTGCATCAAATTCCGCCTGCAATCATTCACAAATCACGAAATTCAGCGTTCTATAATAAATCCAGCGTTTTAAAATATATCTGTAATATTTCTAAAAACAAATGTTGATAATGACACTTTCCGTTACACATTTTTAAAAGCTGGAAAGTGGAAGCAAAACCACAAGAAAGCTCAAACACAACAGATCTAGCCAGAATGCTCACGTAACCCTTTCGGAATTATTTCAAATTCCACGATAATCCATAGGACTTAAGATCTGAACAGGCATACATAGCGAAGTTGAAAAGACTCCGTGATATTCGGATTTTACTTCTTAAAAATGCGGTTAAATCACTTTATGTCATTCTAATTTTCAAAAAGCAGTACCGCTGCTTCATCCATGCGAGCTAATATGTAATTAGCAGCAAGATCTTCATTTTTATCGCATGCAAAATACGCCTCGATAACCAACTGCTCCGGAAAACCCATGGATTTTAGCTGAAATGAAAAAAACACCACCAACTGTAACAGCTGATAAGATTCACTTCTAGCGAGAAAACCTGCCCTAAGAAATCACTTAAATTCTGAAGTTAATATTTCTTTCAAATTGCAAGTCATGAATGAAATAAACAAGAGAAAGAAAATTACCCGATTAATTGCATCTCGTTCAGCTTCAGTAACATGAATGGCAACTTGGCGCTGTTCTCCAGTAGGAGGTACTCCACCACCACCACCTCCACCGCCACCACCACTTCCAACAGAACCATTATTTAACAGGTTGACGAATTCTTCCTAGAATTACATTTAGTAATATCTTTTTTTTTAGATCACTAAAAAAATTACTACATGTAATAATCTTACAATAAGTTATATGTTTAGTATATATGCTAAGATGTAGAAATAATAAGAGATGCAAGTTGCACCAAATGAACTTCAAGACATTTAGCATTACAATCTTATTTTAGTTAATATTTTGCAATATCATGAATTCTGGCAAATTTCAGGGACAACTGCAAAAGATTTCTGCAAATAATAGTATGTAGCAATACAAAATGTATAGTAGAATTATCTATCAAGTAAGAATATACTTCTTCCGTTTCTGACATAAAGCAGATTCACCTCCCCAATTGAAATCTAAAATTCTAAATATGTACTTGATTATTTTGGATGGCCTCCATGAGTGCTGGATTCGACTGAGCTATTTGCTGAATAATTTGGGGAAGAATAGCAGGATTCGACTGAACCAGTTCTCGAAGTTGCTCAAATTGCGGCAATTGGCGTAAGAAACCAAGACCTAGACCTTGTCCTCGTTCTCCTTCTTCATGTTCCGCTGATTCTTGCTGTCCTGTAGAGATTTTTATCAAAAATAAACGAACGATAATAAAAAGTGAACAAAAGGATGCACCACTATATCTTCCAACTTTTGTACATCCTTTATTCGCATAAATTAGATCAGCTTCCAATGATAGAAATAAAAAAAACACACTGCTTTAAGTGTGTAACTTTAAGAGTTAATAAAATTAAACCAACCGACCTCCTAAATCTTCCTCCTCTGGTATTCCTGAACACAAATATTCAACAGCACGATCACCATTGAAAAATGAAGCCCGCAAAGCCCGAATCACCTAAATCACTAAGAGATGTAGCAAAAATTACACCGAAAAAAGTTCACGTACTTTGAAAGTAACTAACTTTATCACGAGGATAGCCCATTGCCACAATTGCCTGAGCTGTTTCTTCCTGTTCGGGGGTTAGACCATCTGAAAAACATTCCTTTTTGAAGAAACAATTTAAGAGCCTGACATGAAGATTGTAAAACTTCAAATTAGGTGACACGGAAGATGATTCAAATTTAATATTAGCCACGATGATCAATATTTTTGTCACCAACATTTTTCGTAAGACATTATCTGCAATGGATTTCGTAAATCTAATTATAAAACTGGAAAAAAAAATCGACTGGAAGATAATGGCAAACCACCGATACTCCATTAAGTGTGTGAATCAACTTTACAATGAATTAACGGAATTCACTGGCTGATTATAAATGCTAAACTATCTATTAACCTGGATTTTGTGGTGTCGCTGGGCTGCTATCCGTCACAGATGCTGGAGTTACTGATGTAGTTTGTGCACCTATGGGTACTTGTAGATTTGAAGGCTGAGCGGTCGACTCGACAGGAGCAGCTCCAACAGGCTTTTTCTAAAAGTATTGAAATATATAACAGCAAAGGTAATAAAGTAAAAGATATTCATACGATCTCCTAAGTAACTTTGTACGACTGAGTACCTTTGCAACGAAGTCATCGGATTAAAGATTCTATTTCTATGATTATGGAAAATTACTGTCAATTTAATCGATGTAACATTATATAGAACAAGATGATTAAACAGTATGATTACAAGCCGCACTTTTTGTTGTGCATAGAAATCAACTGAGTAAGTTTTTTATCATAAATTTAACTAAATTTTCAAGGAAGTCTGTATCCATAGGTAGGAGATGAAGCCATGATTCGTATTTCATTATTAGATAATTCCGCTAATTTGCAAAAACAATTTAAAAACACTCAAAATGTGATACTTACTCTTGTAATCATAATGACAACAAATTTTGAAGGATCAATCATCACTTCCTCAACTGTCTGAGCATCGTCAAGAACCTGAAAGTAGCTCTAGCTATATCATTGAAAAATTTGTAAGAAATCAGTGTCTGAATTAATTGCCACTAAATCTACACTAAATTTACAACACAAAAATAAATTCGTAAGAAAAAACTAATATTTCTGAACTTACTTTCCCATTGTAGATGAGTTTTTGACATTCAGTGGGATATTCTGCCTCACCCTTCTCTTCCGCTATTTTCGCTTTTACTTCGGCAATCTAAGACAGTATTTTTCAGTTAGAACAGAAAATACACATAACTTCAAGTCAATTCTTTGACAAATTTTAAACAGAAAAAACTGTACAAGTAATTTAATGGAATGTAAAAAATTAAACAGATAAGAGTAGTTAAATTTTTCTCCACAAAAATCGAAAGAACTTTCCGTATTATATCTTCGACAGTAATATGCCAGATCAGAAGTGCACTTGAAATAACTTTTGCAATATTCCGTCTTTACACCCTTTCTTTCAAAACAAATACGTAAACAGTAAAAATCATTAATTTACGGAGAAATCTACCGTTAAATGAGGATCCAATTCGATTTCAAAGCTCACTTGTGCAATGGTCTTAAAAGTGACCAACATTACTATTTTAATATGACCCTGAAAATTGGTCGAAATTTTAAAAGAAATCAATCCAACTACATATCACGTTATTGAATTAACAAAACATCATAATTTCACATCCACTGAACTACAAGAAAGAACCATCCGATGTCCAGTAGTATCGTCACTATTCATCTTAATTTGAATTAACAACTACAACGTTATATATGTATCATACAAAAACTTCTAGATATTCAAAGAATTATGTTCTTCATGATTCAAATATATACCGGATAGTGCTAAGCATCAAATGAACTTCCACAGATTTTAGCTGTTTATTTTAATTTATTCGATGATTGAAAAGTTCCTGTACAAAAGTTCCCTTTATAGATCTGACGCTACATTATCTCAATTTATTCAATAAGTTTTGACTTTTCCAATTTTTCTACAAGCTATCGATGATTTACGACAATTAGTTTCCTAACAATAATAATGAACCAATGAATTTGCCTATATCCGCGTTATGTTATTGTATGCATTTTATGAGAACGACATAGATTAACTGAGATCTCATTTTAATGTAAGAAAAATCAAACTGGAAAATAAATTTTAAATGGTTCCTTGCAATCAATTTGAACAGATAAGGCAGCAAGCAACAAAGCATAACAGGTCATTCCTAGCCAGAATTATTCCAGAATCTTCACTAAACAACAAGAAACATCATGTCCAAGGACAAAGTTCATCAGGTCACGTAGGGCAAATCAACAAACGGCTAACCGCCGAATGGTTACTGGTTACTATGAAAATATAGAGTCTCAGAAAGATGATAATACGCTTTACAGCTTTGTTACCATGGAGTCTTTTTTCCGGAACTGCAAACATTGGGTTCTTATTTTGGAGATAGAAAATGTGAATAATCTTCCATAAACATTATTTCCTTGGAATGATATGTGATAGTGAATGGCCGTTCCGGATTAGTTCATCAATAAGTTGATTAATTACCTGTGGAATTCAGCCAAAAAAAAAATGGATTTGCTTTCAATATCATCATTAGATTATATAAGAATTTTAAGAAGAAACAAATGTATTCCATAAGAAGTCGCGTCATATTCCTTTAGTCTTTCCATTCGGTTGTAAAATTTTAAGGCCTTTCTGCACCGTTCTAGAAGATACCTTCAGAAAGCGAAATTTATCCAAGAAAGATTAATTGAGAAAGAACGCCGTTAAGTGGAAGTAAAAAAGGAATGAAATAAATGATAATAGCAAATTGTACAAAAGGATACTTTCCTTTTGCATAACTTTTCTTTGCCTCATTTCTTTCTCTCTTCAATTATTGAGAATTCAGGAAAATTTCATGCCTTAAAGAAATGTCAGTTGCTGTAATTACAGGATGGATACAAACAATGCAAATTTAAAAATTTTCTTCAATGAATTTTAGTTTACCTGTTAAAAACATAATTAATTGACTGTCCTCTCTGAAGGTTCATTTTTTTTTAGTTTTTCAATATATGCTAAAATTATAACTTTCCATATAAAGTTTATTATGTCGACTTTGATTCACGCCAATCTTTGTTTTTATTGTTCGTAAATTGGTACAAATATATTGTTTCCATATTTCGAGAACTTCAGGATCAAACTGACCGCACCTGAGGAAAAAAATCAGTTTTCAATTCTCTTGATCTACGATATATCAATCAATAGTTTCATTTTGTGCGCTGGAAAGTTTTTGTTTACGCATATAACTTTCGCATATAATTTTGTTTTCAATTTATTTCATTCATGTGTTAATTTTATATTTTCATAAACTTAGCAATGAGTCTAATTGTTAGGCAATAATATTTATCAATATTTTTAACGAAAGTAAAATTTACAAAATGACTAAAATTAATTGCAATTCAGAATGAGTGAAATTCTTAAATTAAGAAATCGTGTTTGTAATCAGTCTCTGATATTTTATATTCTTAAATATGTTTTATTCGATAGCAAGATTTTACTCTCTAAGAAAAGAGAATTTGTTGAAATGAAATGATATTCATGAATTGAAAGCATGTCGTAGCAGAGGCAAGCAATTTCAGAAATTACATCTAAATTGAGAGTATTCTTATTCTTTACTTTCGTTTACTTTCTACTTGAGCCAAGAAGGAAATTTCTCCTTTAAAAATGCATATTTGTTGTTACAGCATTTTTACTTCCATTTAATTTCGAAAATTTTTACTCACTTTACTCAGGCCTAAATATTTTTCATACTAATTCTCTTTTTACTGGGTAAATTGTTCGGTCTTTTCTGCCATACCTAATTTTCCAATTTCTCATAGTTGAAAGTAACTGGAAAGAACTTTAAGGAGGTGTCATAATATCAAGAAACGTTGGTATGATTATCAGTTGATTTTCGCTTCTTCGAACTGGAAAGACATCGGACTAGAATGAATCTATTGCAGTATGATAGATCATTCTAATCCGATGTCCTTCTAATTCAAAGAAGCGAAAATTAACTGGTATTTTATAAGGATACAAAAAGATATGGTTAATGAAAAGGCTCTATTTTTATATTTTTTTAACACGACGGTAAATCAATGGAAGTATTTTTAAAGAAAAAATGTAAATCTATTTCAGATCACAATGAAACGTTTTCGATTTAATTCTAGTTTTAAAATGATACAATGTTAAAAACACTTTACTAGACTACTCTTTTCTCTTACGATGAGGTTTCATGTTAATAAAACTTTGGTCTTTTTGTACTTGTAAATATGGCATACAACACAGTGTCTCAAACCATATCATCAAGAGGAAGTTTTACTGTAGGAATTTTATTAAATTCCTTATGATCTATCGATATTAAAAACATTGAGGAGCTACGAAAACATCTTTTTGCTTAGTCGCAAAAAGTTTCCCATTGAATAGAGTTTCATGCAATATTCCTTACAACTTATATCGTAGAAACTGCAAAAATGTAATGCAAAATAACAGATTCATTGTGATTTAATATGAATAATTTAATATAATAATGACAGTAAAGATGAGATATGTTTGAAAAAGAAAATATTTTCACTGCAACGATGTCCAATTATGTATACAAAAAAATTCCTTTATCTGAAACACAGAAGCATGGCTAAAAACGGTAATAAATTGATGAGGAAATATAATCGAGTTTGTACAGTATTTAGGTCTTTTATAGATGATGAAATAAATTTTTTTATAATAGAAGAAAATAATTGCGAATAAATAACCTAAATTTTTTTCAGATGGAGATATACTGAATTATGATTTTTTATTTGTGACTATTTATTAGTAATGGAGTTCATGAGATAGTTGTAGCTGATTTGATTTTTTAAGAGAGTGAGGATCAACAGCCTCTGTTGTTGGAACGATACAGTTTTTGCAGTATGGCATCTGCGAAGTTTTATGATGCGGGAACTGAACTTATTTGTAGTATTCAATGAATGATGCATCCTTAACTTACCACAACCCATACATGTTATGTTATCCGTTACTACAACAACATGTGTGACATGTCACCTTCGTTGTTATGAATGGATTATATCACCAATGAAGCGATTGATATGTTAGCAATATATTTTCACGAGATTAGATAATTAGCTGTTTGTAACAATTTATCGTATGCGCCTGAATGTTTGACGATTGAAGACAAAATAAGTTGTAATCATCTATCAATCTGGAGCGATGTTATTGACAATGTAGGACATCTCTGAACAATATCCATCGGATCATTACATTTATGAAATTGTATGCGCATCGTTTCATTACCATTCACCTTGTTTGTTTACAACTTGTAATTCGAAATTACTGGTTTTGAATCTAATTTACTTCTTGGAGAAAAAAAATAGTTTTTTAAAATAAATTTTTCAATCGGTTTATTTTTTTCGAGATTGGAAATTGAAATTAATTTTCCCTTTCAAATTGTTGATCGAAATCATTCGAAATATTATTTTTTTGGTAGTAGAATTAGTCGAAATGATTAATTCATTCTATCGTAAATTTTACCGAAATAAATTGCAGCAGTAATATCTCTTGCTGTACTACTTTCTCAATCTACTGATGACCTTCCATGCAATACGCTCTTCAAAATGGGTTATTTACTCCCGTTGCCGGTTCATTTCTTTACACGCATTATTCATAATATTGTTTCTTAAGTCTTTTGAACTATTTCTAGCTATTCTTTCAATTATTGTTGAAATTTTAAAGTGGAAATTACTCATATAATGTTAGTTCCATGCGACTTTTATTGCCTGATGTATGGAACAAGACTTTTGGCAGTCTAAACTTTAAACTCCATATCATTTCAAAAAATAAATTTCATAGAAACATATTCGTAGAGTTTCAATAATACAAGATTTCTAATAAATCATTACTGAACAATACAATTATTATGAGTCGAATGGAAGGCTCGTACTCAATAAAATAATTTTTTGTCGATTGAAATTATTACTCATTAAATATTTCTTGAAAAAATGTTCGGTATCTTCTGACATAATATCAGTCTACGATTTGCATTTTGCAGAAAATTGAATGAAACGAAATACTGTCGGCAACACTCAAAAAATTCTTTCTTTATCCACGTGTCACTCGACAATGAGTCGGCCAAACAGAGAATCTTTACCGAAATCTGGATCATCAGATAAAGTTTCGCAGATCTGTGATAATGCTATCGTCGACAAGACGCATCTGGCATCCATATGTACACATCTTTGTAATCAAGTTAGCACTTTTTGGATGGAAGAAAATTTTTAGAATTAAGTCTAGTCTAATCATACATAAAGAATGATGTATTGACGTCTGTACCAATTAGGTATGACATTATATCGTCATACTTTATTAAATAAGTATTGTTATATGAATAAAAATTATTCACTGCGGTTTACTTTTGCTATTCAATTTTTTTTAGTTCAATTATTAATTAATAATATTCAAGGACATATCATCTGCAACAAATATTTTCGATAAAATTAAAAAAAATAACAGACATTTAAGGCGAAATAATTGAAGAGAGAAAAGATTAAGAGAAATGAAAACGAACGAGAGGAAGTAATCAAAATCTCATCCCGAAATGTTCCCATTCTTGAATCATAACGGAGGTGACTATATTGATGGTAGTATTGGCTTGTGCTCATTTATCTTGTCTTTTTGTCTCTTCCTTTCATTAATTACTTGAATTTCTTTCGTTTTCTGTCGAAAAAAATGTCTCAGTAGCCTTAACTTCAGAGTTAAAGCCAGAATTCGAGCAATGTAATTGCAAAAGTTCAGCGCAAAACATCTATCATGCACGCAAATGTCGTTGTCACTATAATAATTATATTCTAATGAGAGAATTTAAACTTTCTTTTACAATATTAATTTTTTATGTAAAAGTTAATATTGCAAAAGCAAGTTTAAAGTTGGAGCAATTTGCAGCTAAGAACTATCATTAACTTGTTGATAGACTTTGCTGTGGATGTTTGCGATGAATCAGCAAGTGCGCGCAGTTTGCTTCGCGAATTAGAGGTCACCTTTGCTCCAAATAACAGTTTTTAATCTTTTTTTCCAGAAATTTATTTTAAAAAAGGTTTGAAAATTCATCAGATAAATAC
Source organism: Acanthocheilonema viteae (assembly GCA_900537255.1). Taxonomy (NCBI): domain Eukaryota; kingdom Metazoa; phylum Nematoda; class Chromadorea; order Rhabditida; family Onchocercidae; genus Acanthocheilonema; species Acanthocheilonema viteae. Next base: position 5,922 of record UPTC01000108.1, on the reverse strand, counting down.
AGTTATGTAAAAAAAATTTTCATATTTGCAGATAGATATTGTTGGGATTAAAGCGAAATAATCTATAATGAGTAATGGAATGCAGTCATTATATTTTAGGAAAAGGTATTGCCGTTTCTGATAAATTTAGACATCGAAATGACCGCATCGGAGAAACTTATCCGGACAAACATTGATACAGCAAGGATTGGTGAAACTAAAGTGGATTGGTTGTTGAAATTCAATAAGTGCAAGGTTTCTTCTAACTTAAATATTATTGGTTTAACGGGACAGAATAATGAAAATCAATGATCATAGGAATGAGACATAGAAGAATAAATAACAGTTGACTAGCAGATTTCCTTGGAATTTATTTGGTGAATTAAAATAAATTTGAGAAATCATAATTAAAATCGAATCGCTTCTAATTGCGGAATTATATGTGCATGGATTAACTCAAATAAGTTCTCCTATTTCTCTTTTCAGATTGACTTAGTCTGGAATTAGAGTTATTCAAAACAAAGATAAATCTAAATTGCAATCTTGCAACATCAGTGAGTATTAGATGAGTACGAAATTAAATCGTGAAAAAAATCTTGCTCTAAATGAGAAATTCACCTGGTTACTTCCACTTATTTGAGCTGGAAATGCGCGAAATACTGGTCACCATTTCTGGCACAGTGTACGAAGATTTGGAACGAGTGCTATCGTTGAGGTCTCGAGGTTGTGATGGTATAAGTTTCAAACAAGAATTAATGCGTTATTTACGTCAAATGAAAAACAGCACTGATAAATTGCATAAACAAATCAAACTGGAACAAATGGTGCTTACTCATTAGGCAGTGATGTATACCGCGAAATTTTCCGAATTTTCTTGTTGATATATTTTTGCTTATGAAATATTAAAACTTGTACATTTAAAGAAAAAAATCTCAGAAAATAGTGCCTCCAATATTAACATGAAAATTTTTTGCAAAAGACAACTTAATTCACTATTCAAAGTGAAATTCACTATACAATTACACTCAACATCCTAACCAAAACACTCTGCAATAATGGCATTCAATTGACGCCATTAACAAACTATTTGAAAATTGTTTTTTTGACATAATAAAAATAACGAGTATTGAAGAAAGCAAAAATTACCGAAAAATTTGACTGGATCCCTATAAATATTCACTAAGTCTACCGCGGATTCCCGAATGATGACTTTGCTGAAGATGCTAAGTAATCGAAGTTCTCACCTCTATGCCCGTTAATCGTTATCTGCGGATTTCTTCGGATGGTGCAAAGAAAAGTTATGCTGTATGTATTGATGTATCAAACTGGAGAAAGAGAGCACATTGCTAGGGATTAATGCGGTAGGAAAATAGTACGAAAATTAGAAATACGACGGAGATTAATAAGATTCACGTAATAAGGACGTAAAAAAGAGAGAGAGAAAGAAAAGAAAAGCGAGTTGCAGCTGAAATGAGTTAAAAAAGAGAATACGGACATAATAGAGAACGGAAATGGGTTTGGATGCGAGTTGCAATGCGAACGGGAATGGGGAGAATTGTCGCGGTTAAGGGAGATGATACCGCGAAGTCTCAGAGGAAGAAAATGGAAATGGGATGTGACGGGAAGGAGAAGAGAGTCGTTATCAGTACGATAAATGAAGCAACATTCCTTGCTCTTATCTGCTTCGCTGTTATTGTCCAGATTGCATTATCATTAGGATCTTATTCCGGTTTGTTTCCGCTAAGCTTTTTCTTAGACCTTTCATTATTTAGTTGCATCACATTTAATGTAAGAAGTTCGTTTATAATTTAAATACTAAAAGGAAGCGTTTTATGTTGACTATCATATTGTATTGGAAATGGATCATCGTATTTTTGCTTTCTTCTGATACTGATAAGTAATCGTCTAGGTCATGCTACTCCGCCGATGCATGGTGATTTTGAGGCTCAGAGGCACTGGATGGAAATCACATATCATTTGCCTATCAATCAATGGTATAATTTGACTGTACTAAAAAATCATCAAATATTTTATAGCCCTTCATTGAAATGAATTGAATTTTCTTAGCTAAGAATTTTTGTATGCAAACTGAAAATTTATTTTGGCAGCAAGTATTTCCTTAAGATTTGGATCTTTTATGACAGTATTTTTTGTTAGAGTTTTACCTCTTTTAAAAGTCTTTGATATGAAATATATCCAGATCTAACTAATTTTTTTTAATAGGTACGTAAATAGCAGTGATAATGATTTGAATTACTGGGGATTGGATTATCCACCTCTTACGGCTTATCACAGCTGGCTTCTCGGAACTGTGTGAGTCCATCCGTATTTGCGCTTTTATGTTCCAGTTGCTTCAGAATTTACATGCAGTTACTATAATAAATAGATGGAAACTAGATTGCGTAGATGAAGACTTAAATTTTTTTTGCACAATATTGAACAATATTTGGCATCTTATTGTTACTATATTGAACAACAATTATTTGGCATTTTATTGCTTGAAATTAAAGGCAGAACTTTTTCACACGAAAACAGTTGGAAAATTGGGATTAAGAGAAAAAAATGAGAAAATGCATCATGTAAACTTGAATCGCTATGTAATGGATACATAATTTGCAGTTGAACTTCATTCTTTTTTAGAATAATACTGGAATATTTATATGATTTGGAACGTAAAATCTTATTTATTCTTACTGTATTGATTTTTTTATCTGTAACACTTAGTTCAAATGATGACATTTTAGAGCGAACAAGCTCAATCGTTCATGGATCGAGCTGCATAGATCAAGAGGAATCGAGACAGAATCTCACAAAATCTTCATGCGAACAACTGTTTTAGCAACATATTGGATAGTTTATGTTTCTTCGCTGTTACTTTCAATCGGTTTTTTCCGCAATATTTTATCTTATAGAATGGTAAACTTTATCTGAAGTTCGTTTTAAAAATAAATATTCGTTTTATTAATATTTTTTAAATAGAGCTGTATTGTTCTTTAAAAAATGATGTTCAACTACTGTGATTGAAGTTCTGAATAATATCTAAACAAACTCCATTTAAAAACTTAAAAAAACGTTATATATTGCAGCTTAATTATTGCGCAACAGCTGTGCTCTACCCAGGATTATTGGTCGTAGATAATGGTCATTTTCAGTTGGTTTTGAATTTTTTATCTAGGACTTTTACACTATATTTTTTCTTATTTAGAGAAGTTCTATAGCGGTAATTTATATTTTTTTTTCGTTGAAATAAGAACAAAATTATATCATTTTCTTTATGCCCATGTGTTTATTTACTGAACGAAAAGAAGTCATTTGCTATATTTTAATTGCTTACGATTTCAGATATAATCACGTATCGCTTGGTTTATTTCTGTTTTCATTTGCTTGCTTTGTCTCAAGTTTTTTAAAACTTGGTTCAATTTTTTTTGTGCTGGCATTAAGCTTTAAGCAAATGGAGTTATACCATGCCTTACCGATTGCCATTTATTTATTGTCAAAATCATTTCCAAACGATAATCGATTAAGCATGAACCAGAGGTTTTTTTTGTTTAGTTTTGTTAGCACAAAAGCCAAGAAAAAAGTATATGGGTAGCCGGCTTTATTTTTATTTATTAAACTAAAGAAATAAGTGCTCAATTTTATGTCCTGCAGATATCTTTCCTGGATAAAGCAGTTATTTATACTGTTTATTACTGTGGTCGTTACAATTTGGTTCATCTGGCTTCCTTTTTTTGTCACCAGATCTGATTTAATACAGATTTTGCGTCGGATTTTTCCATTTCACCGTGGCATTTTCGAGGTACAAAAGTACATTCTTTCACTTGGCACTTTTTTTTTATTTCAAATTAAAATTGTGGAAGATATTATCTAACAACATTTGTTTAGGATAAAGTGGCGAATTTTTGGTGTTCTATTAATGTATTGTACAAATTGAAGGATAATTTTGAAATACCTGTTTTGTTACGCATGAGGTACTCATTTTAAATTTCCTGTTTTTCTTGACTATAATTCGATCAAATTTTTTATTAGCAGTTATAATTGTATTTAGCAACTGGTGGATTTGTTGGTTCACGAAATTTTTGTTTGTAGTGCCATAATGGTTCTTGTAACGAACATTCCATGGTTATTGTGTTTGTTTTACTATCCGACAGTAATCAACTTCAAATATGGCTTGTTGGCATCCAGTTTATCCTTCTTTTTGTTTTCATTTCAAGTTCATGAAAAATCAATCCTTCTTGTAGCACTGTATGTTTATTCTGGATTTTTTAAATGTCAGTGATATTTTAGATCCTGCTCGAAAATGTCTGAAATATTTCAGGCCTGCTATATTATTATGGAATGAAAGTCCTGTGTTTGTTTCCTGGCTGTTGATCATCTCAAATACGAGGTTATTATATTTTTCTTTCTTATCTTTACTGAATTTAACATTTGTTTTTAAATGTGGTAAATTATCACTAAGAATTGGTACATTTCAAAACTTTATTAGTTCATTATAGACTGCAGATGTATTTTTACTGATTAATTTAACCATTGAAGAGAACTCAAGTTGACAACACTGGGTAACTTTATTTTGCAAAGTAATGCGATGCGAGGCAGATTATTTCCAATATCTTGCTAACTTTTTTATGCTTTAAACTTGTTAAGTTTTTTGTTTTCGGCTGAGTTAAGACTCCACCCACACCAGAGCTTGAGTTTTTTATTACTGGGCTTTTGGGTTGTTCTAAAATGGAATAGATATGACCTTTTTGCAAAATGAAACTTGTTTTGGTTTTCTACTTACATTTGATAGATGGATTACAAAATACTTTCAGCCTCTATCCACTGTGCATCAAAGACGGCAATGCTATTCATTTAGCGCTGTTTATATTTTATTATATTATTTTGTATACTTCATTCTCAAAACTTTCGGTATTTAAGGTACTTTATATTCTTTTTTAAAACGAAATTGCTATTTGCTTGGAAATAATATCCTGTTGTTACAGAAGATTTCGGTTTCAAGGCTTTGTCTGATTTCCAAGTATCAATAATGACATAACTATTCTTAAATTTATTATCTCTGTTTGTATGTTTCAAAATTATTAGGACATATTTTTAGCGAATGATTGTTCATGGAAGCTGCTTGGCATCGTTAATGTTATGTTTGGCTAGCTTACTTTTTACGCCACCTGCACGATTTCCACACATTTTTTCTCTTCTAATAGCAGTTTACTGTTTTGTTCATTTCATAACGTTTTTCTTGTATATTAGTTTGATTGCACTAAGGTTCAGGTTTAAGAAACTCAAAATTGTACAGTTATTTTTTATTTCAATTCATGATTCCCAATGAGTAGTAATTTTGTTATCCTGTCACTATATTGTTTGATATATAGCCGTATGATTCATTGTTAGTGTTGGTTAGCTTTTCAGTGGAAGTCAAAAATTTATGGCACTTATTCCAGTATCCAGTAACTGTATTTAATTTTTATTTTTTTACTTTTCCAATTGTAATAAATTGTTATAATTCTCAAGTTCAGTCTGAAAGAAGTCTTTAATTCTATCACGCATATTTATAAGTAGCAGCTTTGACAGCATTATATATCATATTAGTTGTGGGTAATGCCTAAGCTAATAGTCACTATAATATCCTGATATATAAGGAAAAATTGGATTCTTTCTTATAAAATAACATATTAATGTGGAGATTTGTGTTCTATATTTATTTAAATATGGCCTATTCGTACTTACTTTTCAGTAAATATGAACATTACTCATGATTAAACATTCTTAGTTGAAACTGTCGCCAAACATGAGATTTTTGAATGTTTTGGGGACTAGATGATATTAGATGAAGTGGAAGCCATAAAATAAATTATTATTAATCTTAAATTTCTCCAATAAGCTGATATAAAATTAAATCAGCTTGCTATAATTCTCTCTCTAAAGATTAATATATAATTCTATATA